>JARYGA010060652.1:29214-72448 GCA_030545235.1 Helianthus tuberosus
TTGTTCAACTGGTCAGGCATAAATGGATTGGGACACTGTTTGCTTATAAAAGTGACATATGGAGCTTGGGCCTTGTGATTCTTGAGTGCGCTATAGGACGGTTTCCGTTCATACAATCTGAAGATCAACAAAATTGGCCAAGTTTCTATGAACTCTTAGATGCAGTTGTCTCAAAGCCACCACCAACCACACCGCCAGATCAATTTTCACCTGAATTCTGTTCATTTGTGTCTGCATGGTAAGTTTATAAATAATAACATAAAAATATAAAATTTAACATTGCTTTAAAGTTATTACATAAAGTTCTTCTAACATACTTCAAATTAATAAATAACATAAACCTTTTTGTACAAAAGTACCTCAAATAAGTTATACAAATAATTATATCAAAAACATACATGTTATGGTCTGGGCTTTTTGCACTTGGCTTTCAGGTCTAATCGAGGTTCAGGCCTTGAGCCAGGCCTTACCAGTTTCAGTCTGGAAAATATATAGCAACTGAATTGGGTTTTCACAACATTTATTGGGTCTAGGACCTGGCTTTTTGAGGTTGGGCCTTCTTATAGTTTTTCAGGCCTGGCCTTAGACCGGTCTCAGCCTCGGCCCGTTTTCCACATCTAACTTTAATATTATCATAATGGTCTTACTTGTTCTTGTAAACATGCAGATAGGGAGTGGTACCCGTGGGGATGTAACAATACAACCTACTCTTGTAATAAATAACAGACAATATAGGGGTCCCGTTGTCTACAACTACAACCGTATATTTTTTATATCTCATGTTTTATTTATATAATAAAAAGGTCTACTAACAGTTAATTGGTGCAGGTAGACTGGATAACAAGGCAGTTCTGAAAGCCATTTGTTCAGGATTTAAGGACGGTAAAGAGCCGGCTCTCTGTTTAAGCTACAGTCGGTACAAGATGGGCGGGTCGGGTAACAAGTCAAACGGGCTCTAAAAAAGTGATCTCGGATCAAAATAGGACATTCTAAAAAAAGTAAATCTGGTTCGGGTCAAAACAGGTTCTGCCCAACATGGGCTTTGGTTGAAATAAGTAGTTTTAGAAAGAAAAAAAATATCAAAAGGGTTTCACACGTTGTATAATTTGAGTTGTTTTGACCTGTTAGTTTTGAATTATATTATATATTGCTTGTAGAAATAGAAACAAACGAGTGTCTGGTCGACAACGGGGGCTGCTAGATTGACAAGGTTGCTAATATCACTGTTTGCAAGGTAGCGCGATTATTTTAGTCTCAAATGAGCCCACTTTTGTTTTGATCATGGTTTAGATTATATTATCTTGCAATATGTTTCTACTTTCATTTGGTGTTAGGATACTTTCCGTGGGAAAGTGTGTGAATGCCCGGTTGTTAATGATGTGAAGTTTGCTGGTGATGGTTATACACACTGTGAAGGTAATCGACGACTAATCAGATGCTAGTCTAGATTTTTACAACCATGAGTAATAGTATCATGGTTGATTAACAAAGAAAAGTCCATGAGAAAATCACGAAAGTATCATTTTTCTGAATGCGTTATATCTCTATGGTCTATCAAAACAGTTTCACACATACAGCCATGAGATGCGTGAATCTTTGGTCGTGTATCCGCTTTTACTCACCTAAGTTTTAAATATTTTCATTCTATACGCTAATAACAATACATCCGCAAATCTGTACATTTTATGGTGTCACGTATCACATCACATTAGTGGAAAAGTCAGTTTTTGGTGAGAAAAAGTCTTTAATGCGAGTAAAAGTAGATATGCAGTTGCATATCTCATGGCTAAATGAGTGATTTGTTTCAACATGGTTTATATAGGCATCACGCATCTAGTAAAATGACTATTTTCGTGATTTTCTCAAATTCTATATATTTCGTGGTAGGGATGGAGTTACGTGGGTGACCGACTGTTATCTGCAGTGATACCCTATGAAGAAAGTGGTGGTATGATGGACAAATGTGGGTAAAGCCTCCAGAGGTTAGTTACCCTATTTGTGATTCATTCTTCATTTATGTCAACCCCATTATGATTTCAATATCCTTTCACAATTGTTTCATTTCGTATGATAACTTGGAACATTTCTTCTTTATTCTCATATTCTGGCCCGTGACAGATTATTGGGGTCATACAAGGTAAGAAAAACTCCAAAAAACATTAGTTGTTATAATCTAAGTCATGAACTGAAACGCCCGTCATAAGTGCAGGTCAAACCGGTCATCAAATTGCTGAAACAAACGTTAGTTGGAACGGGTGTCTTACTCATCACAGCCGTTTCATTGATCATTTTCGCCCCACCTGTAGAATATTTTATCCAAAAAACTTTTGCAAATCAAGAAAACATTGCAACAACAAAGACAACCGCCAATATGAGGTACGTTAAAAACAGATTAACACTTATCTTTTAGATGTATGGTGTACTAAATGTCTAATCAACGTCTTTTGTAAAAACTAAATTTACAGCAAAGAAGAGCTCCTAAGTCTACCATTGGGCGTGAAAGCCGATGATGATTTAGCAGCAACCGCTGCTGAGGCTGCAGACGGATGGCCAGTCTACTGCAGGGACAGGTACTACCCTGCACTAGCAGGCAGCCAATATTGCAAGTGGGAGGACCTGCTTAAGTAGTCAAGAACACACAAGCGAGTAACTACTCCTATGTTCGATTATGTGACAAACATATATAGCTTTAATTTGCAATTTTGAGATGCTAGTGGGAGAGACGTGCAAGAAACAAAGAAAGAAACAAACGCTTCAACGACATCAGAACTAGCCATTAGTTATAGGTTTACTCCCCACCACAACATTAATGTGGCCACGAACCCATGGATGCAAATTTGCAGCACTTACAGGTCCATAACATTAAGTACATGGACTTGAAGAAAACAATCTAGAAAGAGTTATTAGTTTGTGTAGTCATTTTCCTTTGCAACTTTTGTAGATAGGTTTTGAATAGAAGTTTATGTATTTAATTAGTATTTAAATCGAAAACTTATGTATGGATTTTGGGTTATTATTGTTAATAGCATTTGTTTTTTAGTTTTCTTATTTTATTTGGTAAAAAAAAATGAAAATAAAATTGGTAATTACAAGAAAATGGTCACATAAAACCATAGAAAATATGTGTGACCAAATCGTAGATAATAGCCACATTTTGAATTAGAATTACAAAATTGCGTGTGACTATAAATAATCATTAGTCACATCATAGTCACTTTGTTTCTTGTTTGTGTGATGGAATGATGCCAAACGCCATGGAAAAAAAAATGTGTGACCAAAAGTTAGACAATAGCCACACTTAAAATTACAAAATTTCGTGTGACTATAAATAACCATTAGCCACACCATAGTCACTTAGTCTCTTGTTTGTGTGACGGAATGATACCAAACGTCATGGGAAAAAAATTACTAGTGACCATAGATTAGACAATAGACACACTTAAAATAACAAATTTTCATGTGGCTTTACATAATCACTAGTCACATTGTCATCACTTTGTTAATTTTGGTGTGACGAAATGTTAGCAATTGTAACGGGTAAAATGTATCACATGTGGCCAAATGTTAGACAATAGCCACACATAAAATTACAAAATTTCATGTAGCTTTACTTCATCACTAGTCACACCATCGCCATTTAGTTTATTTTGGTGTGGCGAAATATTAGCAAACGTCATGAGTAAAAAATATTATGTGTGACCAAAGATTACACAATAGATACACTTACAATGAGTTTATGTGGCCGTAACTACCATTTAGTCACACTAATTGAATGGAATGCTTGATCACAACAACTCTGTTTGCCACATTTTTTAATTGGTGTGGCGATAACAAACTTTTAAGTGACTATACAATAGAAACGACCACACTTACAATAAATTTATGTGGCTGTTGCTACCCTTTAGCCACACTTATTGTACAGAATGTCTGTTTCCAGCAAGAAATAGTGGTACTCTTTAGCCACTCTTTTAAGTTGCTACGGCCACTAAACGTGAATATGGCCGTATGATACCTACGATGACTCGACCTTTGGTCACACTTGAGTTGAAAAATAAAAGTGTGGCAAAAGGCGTATGGTCACACTTTTTTTGTGTGGCCGTAAGCCCTTTTTGACGTAGTGTTGAACGTGGTGATTTACCTTGAAAGTGTCACATGTCATTTCAAGGGAAATCATGATTTAGCTTGAAAGTAACATGTGTCATTTCAAGCTAAATCAACACCACTATATATACCATTCAAGCTAAATCATGATTGAGCTTGAAGAAGACTTTTGCACATTTGTGATTTGGAGAGCTTAGTTCTAGAGAGAGAGTCTAGAGAGAGAAAGTACTCCAAGTGATTCAAGGTTCTTTGTACGTTTCAGATTTATCAATAGAATCACGTTTATATTACATCTTGTGTGTTTCGGTCTCGATAGTTCACGGATTCCGCACGTCGAACTTTCGTTTAGCAATCGTATCGGAGTCAAACCGGTCCTAACATTGGCTATCGGTGTTGTTCCAGGGATTAGATGAATTCTAAACTCTACTTCCCTATCTGGTGGTAATCCTGGTAATTCTTCTGGGAATACATCTGGATATTCTAAGACTACAAGAATCTCCTTAAGTTCCTTACTCTTAGTACTAATGATTACTGAAATCATATACACTATTCCTTGCTTTCGTTCATAATTATCAATTTTCATTACTAATATGAACTTCATGGGCTTATGTGGCTTATCTCCTGTAATCATAAGTACTTCTCCGGTGGGTGCACGAATTTCTATAGAATTTTTATCACAAAGGATTCGAGCATGGTTGGCTACTAACCAATCCATTCCTAACACAACATCGAATCCAGCTAAATTTATGACCTGAAAGTTCTATATTTCCTTTCTGCAAAACCTTATCTATTTTAATAAAATTCCCATCTGCTGTTTTAACTGTAAAAATCTGCCTAAGGTTGGTTAAGGGTAAATTAAGAGCTTGGCAGAATGAAGTATTGATAAAAATTTGGTTTGCACCGGAGTCAAATAATACTTTTACGTAAATGTTGTGAACTAGGAACGTACCAGCTATCACATCAGGAATTAGCTCGGCTTCCTGAGTAGTTAACTGGAAGGCTCGAACATTCTTCTTGGTAGCTCCGTCAGCTGACTTGACTTTGTTGTCTGCTGGTTTAACCAATTTAGGACATTCTGTCTTAAAATGTCCTGTTTCTCCACAGTTATAGCAGATTCTTGTTTTCTTTCTGCAGTCTTCTTCACGATGGCCTGCGACTTTACAAAAGTTGCAAGTTATATCACATCTTCCATAATGTTTCTTTCTGCAATTTCTGCAGAACTGCGGATTTGAGGATTGCCCTGTTCCTCTTCTCTTGAAGCTGCTATTATTACCCGTACGAAATCCTTGGGTAATTTTCTGAGCCAGTTCCTTTTTCTTGTTTTCATCTCTGGTGCATACCAGTTCATCAGTTAGGGTGTTAGCTAATTCTACCGCATCGTCAATAGTACGAGGTCTCGCAGCTTTAACGATATTGCGGATTTGGCTAATTAATCCCCAAATATAGCGAGAAATGAGTACCGGTTCTGGCGAAGCCAGTGTTGGTACCACTCTAGCATATTCAAAGAATGTCGAAGTATACCCTCGACAATCTATCCCCATCATTCGATGGTTTAAGAACTTATTCGCCATTTGATCTTTTTCATATTCGGGACAGAATTTTCTTTCTACAAGACTCTTAAATTCTTTCCAGTTCATGGCATAGGCCATATTTCTTCCTTTGGCTTGAAGTACTGTATTCCACCATTCTAGCGCCCCTTCTTTGAAAAGATTTGACGCGTACATGACTTGGTCGTCCTTGGCACATTTACTTATTGTAATCACTGCCTCGGTTTTCTCTAACCAATGCAGTGCCGCAGTTGCTCCTTCATTGCCTGCAAATTCAGCAGGTTTACAAGCAAGAAATTCTTTGTAAGTGCAACCAGGCGTTGCAGCTTTCATTTTCTTAGGGAGCGGAGCTTACCGTGAATCATTATCATGATTGGTATGATTACTGCCTCCGTTTATACTATTACTGAAGTTATCTTCAGAAATACGTTTGCTAGGAATGATTTGTTGAGGTTCAACAGGTTTCCGTGCAGCAGCAATTATTGCTGGAATAGCATTGGCTATTCCTTGAGCAACAATATTTTCTATATCTTGTCTAGTCATAAATTGGTCCTCCGGATGTTGCTCAGATTGGTTAACTGGTTCATTATTAGCGTTTTCCATCTGATAATTAATATATATAATTTATTAGTATCAATAAATAACAATCATACACAAAACAATCATACAAATTTAACACACATATAGTCAAAACTTATCGATTTCTCGATTCTCATTTTTATATTTTATAATGTGCTTCAATACACACCATTTATCTTACAAAGTTTTATTTGTAGTTATTTTACAAGATTATATTTTACTATTTATTATACAACCACAATTTCACAAACCCACTATCCTTTGTCAGTTGGTATTTTAGTAACGACGTTCCCTCTCGTCGTATTTCCAGGAGATCTGTTCTCCTACTTCCCTGATCCTATTTCCCGCATCCACCAGCTCCTCGCCAAAGTGGCGGAGTTCAGCTAAATTTTCATTGCTCATTGGTGGGTTTGGTATAGGTTCTGGGTCAAACTGAGGGAGAAAGGAATAAGGACTGTTGAGCAGGTTTTGGAACTGCCAATCATTGGTCCACCACTCGTCCATTCCTAGAGGTTGGGTGTGGATTATAGGTTCTGGGATTGCTGGTTCCAAATTCATTGGTAATTGAGTTTCAGCAGGATAAGGGTAGAGATTATTATTAATAGGCCTGACGATATCACAGCTCGCCAATGCACGATCTAATTCTTCCTAAAATGGCAACTCCTTAATTCGCCTAGAGCTTTCCCCAATTTCCATCTTTGTCTGCCTAGAACCTTCTCCAATCTCTATTTCTATCTGCTTAGAACTTTCCCCGACTTCAATCCCCTTTCCTTTATCTAAGGGATTTTCTATTTTGGGAATCTTTCTAGTGGCGGGTTTTCTCCTGCGCACACGCCTCCATCCCACAAATCTTCTCCTTTTTTTTACGCTTGGGTTTCTCCGGAGGTGGAGCGTTGAATTCCATAGGTTCTTCTATAGCAGGTATATACCTATTAAAATCTCTGGAAACCTCTATTTTCACCGGATAGAGATTTAAATTCTGAAGGGCTTTAGACAAGTCATTCATGCTGTTTAGCATATATGCAAAATAAAAATTGCTAAGTTAAAATTTTATAACAAAATTTCATAAATAACTTTTAAACATTATTTCATACCGTGTAACTAATTTAATACAAAGACAACTAAAAATTAAAACACACTAGGATTTACCGTAAACTTATTTATTTACTGGATAAGGTTTCTGGATTGTAGGTGATAAGGATGCTAAAACTGAAACAGAGTATTTAAAGATTTGCATTTACTGCTACAGTAGCTAGCATATAGAGATCTGCCCATTTTTCATCTAACTTGTCTTCCCATGGTGGGTTATTGCCTAGTTCTTGGGGTTTCAGATTAACTCTCTTTTCTTTTCTTTTGATTTTATTTTCTCTTGGCTTTTTCTAATAATCAAACTTCTTTTATTAGGAGAAAGTGGTTCCTCATATTGTGCTTTTCGAACAAATATTCCTTCTTCAGGATTTACATAGGGTTTTGAGGAATTTGTTTGGGATGAACTTCCCTTCTCATTTGATGACCTATCTAATTTAAGATAGATGTTTGAAAGCTTTTGCTTACCCATACTGTACACAAATATTCAAATAATAAAACATATAATCACAAAAATTGAAATCAGTAAAAATTAAGTATTTTCTAAATACTTAATTGGCTTAAATCAGTGGCTCTGATACCACCTTTTTCTGTCACGGCCCCCGACCCGGTTTGACCCGCTTCAGGTGCCGCGGGACAGAAAATCCCGTGGTATTTAGTTAATTGAGTTTGACAGCGGAAGATTTCTTCAGGATCTTTTAAAAACTGCAAATTTCCCGATTATTTTATTTCACAATTCGGGATAAAACCCTGGTACTTTACAATCATAAGATTTCACGGGGAAATCTTTATTTTTTCAAAACATGTTTCTTTATTTTATATTGAGCCACTTCCTTAAGCTTGTAGTGCTTCGCGGAACTTTTCTTGGATCACAACAGATCACCTGAAACACGTTTGAAAAAGCTTTTGTCAGCGGGAAATACTGGTGAATCATTCTTTTTACTAAAACGACGCGTTTGTTATAATTTATAGTATTAAGAGCGATTACAATGTTTCCTGATATCAACCAACTACCCACAGTATTTGTCACTCGAACATCCATCGGTAACCTCTGAGTCCAATGGTGTCTGTGACTATGGTCATATCACCCCTTGGCTAACTCGTTGTCCAATGGTGAAGTTTATCAAGTAATGTATACAAAACCCCACATACCGGCTGTAATTTGATGACTACAAAGACTTAATCCCCGTAATTATAACTTTGAAAGTAAACATGATTTTGAAATCAAATTTGATAAAAAGAGAATGACTCACATTGCAGATTTATATGACCAGAGCTTAGCCTACTGATTAGCCTTTTAACCTAAATTTAATAACATGCACACGAACTCGGTTAGTAACTAATACAACATTTACGATAACTCACGAGATTAAACCTTCACAGCGAATGACAAAGTGCGATACTTAAACATCCATCGAATTAGCGACGAATGACAAAGCATAAACCCTAATGTGGGCAGCACTTAAACATCCATTGGATAGTTTAATCGATCAGACATTGAATCGTAGCAGCGATCGAGTTAATACCCGGTATCGGAGCAGCGCCTCGCTAATTATATATGAAATTTCGACTTCAGAGTGATATCAATTCGTTTTTGAAAGTTTTGATCGACACCAACAGACTGTGCATGCAACAAGCTATTTATAGGTAAAATTGAGGCCTCACGCGGCCCGCGTAAGCCTTCGGCTTACCTTTACACGGCCCGCGTGGCCGCCTAGTCTACGAGTAGGCTTGATCGGTCACGAGTAGGTTAGCCAGGTGGTCACTACGTGGATCCGGAACACTTATCCGGTCAAACAGGTGTTGACACGGCCCGCGTAAGACATAGCTTGTCTCTTACGCGACCCGCCTGAGACCCAGATTTTTGTTTTTCTTGATTTTTAATATGGTTTAGGGTTTCAGGGGTCCGGGTTTATACTTACGGGTATTTTTAGGACAATTTTGAGAGTCCTTACAATTTATCACATACAAACTTTAGTGACATAAACGATGCACAAAGCACGGTTAGCACAGTGAGCGGATAACTCAGAAAATGCTGACGATGTTCAGTACATAGACAGACAGTGTTTAAAGACCCAATATGGGCCAGAGACAAGGTACTACACTAGTATGGAGTGTAGGGAAGTAAGGACCATATAACCGCGTCACTAGGTGATAGTTTAAGTGCCGAAAAGTGCCTAAAACCCACTAAAAGTGCAGTATTCTGCATATTTCAGCAAAATTCAGCACCTTAACATACTGGTATTATGCAGAAAATTGACTAAATGGTCCTGTATGCTTTCCTAAGTGTCGGGAATTAAAAGTGTCACAAAAAGAAACATAAAGATCATTAAACGGAATAGCTTGACACTTTAACGAACCGGTATCAAACCGAACAACCGGACATTACCCGGAACACCAAAATTTTACTAGAAATATTGTTTTATTATTTTTGGACTAGTTATGATCTCCGAACACCCTAACACACTATATAATGAACCATACACATAAAACACTAGACTTTACACTTAACACCCTAGCTATTTACCCACTTACCATCAAAGTTACACATAACCCCCCTGGATTTACGGTTGAAAGGGGTGGCCCCACCATCAAGATCTTTACTTGATCTTGCAAGATATCATTGGATTTGGTTTGATCTTATTAGATATGCAAGATATTGCCTTAGATACATGAAATCTTTGAAGATCTTGGTTATTAGATTATGTAAGATCAAGACCCATCACCACACTTCACCTCCCTCATACTCTCTCTCTCCCTCTCGGCCCTAGTAGTGCCGCCACCACCACCACCATTTCATCCACCATTCATCCAATTTCAAGATCATTCCAAGATGATAGAAGGTGTTATATGAAGCTTGAAGCTTGTAGAACTTGAAGAAACTCCATAGCTTGCTTTCACCCACCATTTTCATCATCTTTTTCTCTAGTGATCTTCCCTAGCTTTTGAGCTAGTTGTAAGCTTCTTGTTACTAGTTTTTACTTCTCTTTTTGTTGGTTAAAAGTTGTAGTATATTGTTTATCACAAGAACACTAAAAGACTTAAACAAGAATCATAAACATAAGCTTACATATGATGGAATCTTGTTGAAATAATGTTGTTTAAGTACATGCATGACACTTGATTGTTATTTACTTGAGATTATGATGTTGATCATCATAAGGAGCTTGCTAGATTGTGATAAAACACATGATCTAGCAAGTTAGAGGATGATTATGTGTTAACCCAAGAAGATCATCCTCACTTATAAACATGAACTTGGAAATAAAATGATTTATTGAAAAATAGTAAATAAAGTGAGCTAGTAATCTTATGAAATCTAAGATTCATGAATGATTTTCCAAGAAAACCAAGTTCAAAATATGATTTTTAGTAGAACTTGATTCTTACTTAAATGTACACTATTTTTGGTGATAAAATAAGTGTAAGAGCACTTTATTTACAAGAAAAGTTCAAAAGAATAATTTTTGTAGAATATGTATACAAGTTGTAAATACCTAGTTTCTTTAAGAATGAGATTTTTAAATAAGTAAACACACTTTAAAGGGTAACTAAGGCTACTAAACATACCATCGAGTTACTACAAGTTTTTACGAAAACCCAAGTTCATGATCTTGGTGTAGATAACTTGTTTTTGCACTTGGTAAGTATAATATTGTTTATAGTTGATTGTTGATTGTTGATTATTGTGTGATGATTTTGGAAAAGAAAATGATATGCTAAATAGCTTGGACACCTCCATTTTCAAAGGGAACTATGGCAAAATTTTCTAAAAATACAAACACTTAGAAAATACTTTCTAAACAAGTGTTTACAAGTATGTTTTAAACTATGTTTTTCAATAAAAAGCTTGCCATAATTTTTGTAACAAAAATACAAATATTGGAGGTTGGTTTTTGTAAATAAAAACGGATAAATATGTATTTAGAATATATATTTTATATCAAGACACTTGGGTGAATATTTGTATACTTGTGGAATAGTTATATTATTTTAGGGCAAAATAATATAACTTACAAATACCAAGAATTTACAACTCCAAAATAATACCAAAGATCACAAGGAATGAAATATAAGTTACACACTTAATATTGCGAAGCCGAACAATAAAACGTAACTTACGAAATATTCCGGGAAATACCAATACAAATATATTTTTGGTAAATATTATTTTGGATACAAAGGAAGTGAAAATATGATTTTTATAAATATTACCAAGTTACAACACATTTTCAACAAGGAGAAAATGTATTATTTTTGGGAGATAAAAATATATTTTCTTAGTATATTTGGAAGATATATGATTTTTGGAAAAAAATATATTTTCGGGAGATACAGTGTTTTTGGACAAGATAAGTTTATATATATTTTCTAAGTAAGACTTGAAAATATATTGTTTTGGGAATATATTGAATATTTGTTTAGAAAATACGTACACACCGGAATCCGACGTCAATACGAGGCAAGATATACCAATACAAGAATACGGACATACATGTATAGATACCCCCATCCTTGGGAAGGAAATACTTGAGAAGTATTGTTACAAAATATCGTTTAACAAATTATTCCAAAACTAAATATAATTTAAAGTTAAAATAATTATTATTTTAGCAAATAATTATAACTTGGAATAATATTGGGAACATAAAAGGAACGTAACTCAAACACGTAAATACTAAAACAAGGCACGACCCGTCCGTCTAATAGTCATCAGTACATTGTAGGTAGTCGTGTTTGCCGAAGGGATCTGAGTTACAATTGTGAAGACGCAATACTGTGAGTTCATGTCCCCCTTTTCTTTTAACTGTTTTCAGTTTTATACTTCGGGGGGTGAAATACATGTTACGATTATTACAGACGTTTTATACATGGTATGGTTAGCTAAGGAGGGTTACTACTAGATCATGTGAATGCGTAGGGCGATTAAGGCCATCAATCCTCGTTGTAGGACCGAGGGGCATGGGTGATAAATCTATTTGGGTGTAGCGAGCCCCACCCCTGAGTCCGCCGAGTGGACCATGTGGTGATTGTGTCTTACAGCGGGAAGCCCGGTTCGAAATCTGCTAGGTTTGAGTCTTCCTGCATCACTTCACACATACTATTGGCTTTGCAACCCAGTGGTGATCTCTTTTTACTTATTGCTACATACCAGGTACTTACATACATACTTACAACATTTTCAAAGGTTTATACATACACACAAACGAACACATGAACTCGCTCAACTTTTGTTGATGTTTTCAAACTATATGTATTTCAGGGAATTTATAAGTGGATCTGGCGGGCGTTGGAAGTTTTTATGCGGCGTTAAGAATAAAGATGTCATCCATGGTCTTTGATTTTGGTTAATGTGTTTATTCCTGGACGAGACACCTCATCCAAACCTTGGTGTTATTCAATATCTTTTGACGAGTACTTAATGAACTCATAAACATTTTGTACGGTTTGTAAAACTTGAATTTGAAGTCTGCAATGTTGTTATGTTTTAAACTTATTTAATGGATGACAAACCTATGGTTTTTATCATATAGTTGATGTTATGATTGAATGCAATGATATTAAGAAAGTCACACCATAATCACGCTTCCGCAAAAGTCAGGGTGTGACATGAGCAGGGAGTGACAGATCGTAATTAGCAATCTTTTCTTCCTTTGACTTCAATCTTGGCTTTGACTTTGACTTTCGAAACACGGGGTGTTACAGTTCCCCCCTTGATTTTCAAACGGCAATACCTCTTTCATACATTAATATTTAATAAAAATTACACCGTATTAACCAACATTTCATTCTTTTTAATTTGAGCAGCCTATTGCTATAGTTTTTTTAAAAAAATTACAGGATTTTGAATACCCATTACGTGATTACATGATTTTGAACACACAACACATGTCTACGTGATTACGTGATTTTGAATACAGGATTATGAATACCCGTTACGTGATTACGTGATTTTATTATAGTATTTTATGTGAAACCCTACTATGTGATAACGTAACAATAGTTAACTATGTATTATTACGTGACTTTGCATACACATTTTGTGATTACGCGATTTCATTATAGTATTATATGTGAAACTACAATGAGTGATTATGTAATTACGTAAAAAAAACATGTAATACATAATATTTCATATGGAATATCTAATATTTTAGGTCTAATTAGGGGTGAGCAAGTTTAGGTCCAGACCGAAAATAACCGAGAACCGAACCGAAAATATACCTAACCCGACCCGACCCGAACCCAAGTACCTTGGTATCGGTTCCATTTTTTCATATAAAATAGGGTCGGGTCGGGTCGGTTCTCGGTTCTTTTCATGGTGAAACCCGACTTGGACTTATGGACCGGAAGCGACCCTATATTTAGGGTAGTGAATCGGTTCTTTATTTTATATTTGATCGGTTCTCGGGTCGGGTCGGGTAATGGTCGGGTTTTTCCTTTTGCTCACCCCTAGGTCTAATCACGTATCAAGGATAAATATATACAATACATTAGCCAAATTAACCTATAATAACCATGTAACGACATATATTAGAGATTTAATCACGTAATAAAGCATAAACAAACAAGTTCTTATTATTGAATGTGTAATCACGTAATAAGCATAATTGTAATAACATTAGTTATAACAAATCGTATTGAATGTGTAACCACGTAATGGATTTATATTGAATGTGTAATCACGTAATGGTTTATGTTGAATGTGTAATCACGTAATGTATATTCAAAATCACGTAGTCATGTGCTCGGTATTCAAAATCATGTAATCACGTAATGGACTAATGAGTATTCAAAATCCTTTAAATTTTTTAAGCAAACTACATCAATATGCTGCTCGAATTAAAGAGAATAAAATGCTCGTTAATACGATATAATTTTTTTTTAAATATTAACGTATGAAAAAGTTATAGCCGTTTGAAAATCAAAGAGCAAGTTGTTTAAAGTGAGAAAGGACTAAATTACCCTCAAGCCAATGCCACTTTTCCTCATCTCCTAGTCACGTACACTTCGTATGAATTTTTTGTCAGTACATGATCCAGCATCATCATATAATATTTCTACATATCAGAAGCCTATATTTTGGGGGAAAATCACCAAAATAACCACTTTGACCAAAGAAATTATCAAAATAGACATGAATTTTGTTAATTTACCACTTAACCAGAGTGTGACACGTGGCTAAATGGCGCAAGAGAATATGGTGGCGCAGGAGAAAGGTTTTGTAGCTTGATAATGGCACAGGAGAGTGTGGCGCGGCACAAAGCGTGGCGCAAGGGAGTGTTTGGCGCAGCGCAGTGTGTGGCGCATGATTCAGGAAAACAACGTAGGAGAAGTTTACCTGTTGCGCATGCGTCATATGGCACACGATTAGGTGCATATATATTCGCAGTAAGATTACTTGAAAAAAAAAAAAAACTCAATTTGATGGTGACCCTTGGAAATTCATCATTCATCGTTCTAATGTTTCGTGTTTCTACTCTAATGAATAAAATACAGAATTATATATGGTCATATTATTATATGTGTTTAATTTGGTCTCATCTCAAACTGCAACTGTTGTCACAATTATAATGTGTTTAATTATTTCTATCGTAGGTCACCAGAATAGGACGATTTAAGCAGATGTAGTGGTCACTGTACATGCCATCAATTTTTAAGGCCTAACTTTTTTTTTTCTTCATTGGCACACATCAACAATACGTTAGACCTTTTTAAGTAGCGTGTGAGTTTGAATCAGTTATGTAAAGATAAATGATACATTATTTTTTAATCACTTATAATAATCTACATAATATTTAGATTTTCTTCATTGGCATAGATCAACATGTTAGATTTTTTATAGAGTAAACTACCATTTTGGTCCCTGTGGTTTGGGCAATTTTTCCATTCTAGTTCAAATCTCAAACTTTTTAAATTTGGGTCCCTGTAGTTTCACTTTTGTTGCCATTTTAGTCCAAAATCCAAAAATCCCATATTTTGACTGTTGAAACATGATTGTTTTGTCTTTTTGTGCAAGGGCATTTTGGTCATTTTAATTTTATTATAACATATTAAAGCAAGAGGACAACAATCAACATCTGCAGACAAACCATCATCTTCTTCAAACAAACCCAAACCCTAACCTGGACAACAATCAACATCTGCAGACCCCCGATTCATCTTCCCCAACGTTTCATCTGCAGACCCCCGTTTCATCAAACAAACCCTATTTCAATCTGCAGACCCCCGTTTCATCAAAACCCAAACCCTAACCTGAACCCAATTTCAATCTGCAGACCCCCGTTTCATCAAAACCTGACATACGAACACATCCTTATTGAACCTAATCAATTCCGCAATCGCAAACGCTGAACGAGTATTGGACCTGGACAACAAACAACATCTGCAGACCATCATCTTCTTCAAACAAACCCAAACCAGGTCAACAATCAACATCTGCAGACCCTCGTTTCATCAAAACGTGGCTCGTTCTCTGTCTTCATCATCGGCATCATCCTCATCACCGCCTACCTTTCACAAACCCTAGAACGAGTTTAGAAAGAGAAACAGAGGGTAAAAGCTTGGGTTTTAGGTTTTAGAGAGAGAAAGAGGGGATGTTTTAGATGATGGTCTGCAGATGACCGCCACACCGCCACCGCCTACCTTTCACCGGCTGCAGATCCTCTGTGTTTCCCCGTCTTCATCATCGGCATCATCCTCATCACCTCTTAATATAGATGTGTGTGTAGAATGGCACGAAGAGGAAATCCGGCGGCCGGAACTAGAGGGGAAGAGAGGAGTGTGGATGGCGGTTAATCTGTGTAGAGAGAGAGAGAGAGAGAACTGAGAGAGAGAGAGACAATGATCTGTGTTTTAGTGAGAGAGAGAGAATTATATATATTATATAATTAATTTTGTTTTAATTTATTAGAAGAGTAAAACAAAATGACCAAAATGTCCCTGCATAAAAAGACAAAACAATCAGGTTTCAACAGTCAAAATATGGGGTTTTTGGATTTTGTACTAAAATGGCAACAAAAGTGAAACCACAGGGACCCAGATTTAAAAAGTTTGATATTTGTACTAAAATGCCAAAACTGCCCAAACCACAAGGACCCAAATGGCAGTTTACTATTTTTTATAAGATTATTTATTAAGGGTTAGGATATAATAGGAAGTTTATTTGGGTAGGAAGGCTAGGAAGTGATCTTGACCATCCATATACTTAATCAAGGGCTAAGATTAAATGTGTGAAATTGAAAGAAAAAAAGGAGGCGCGTGGGTTTGTTCAGTGGCATTCTAGTCAAGTCAAGGCAATAGTTTCTCTCTCCTCCAATTCCCCCCCCCCCTCATTTTTTAAACGTTAATAACTCTTTCATACGACATTATTTTTTTTATAAAAATTGCACAAAAAAACGAGCGTTTTTTTTATTTTTAAAACGAGTATACTATTGTATATTTTCGATTTTTTTTTTGAAAACCCAGTTGCGTAAAACCGTTTTACCTAAAACGCAATGCACAAAAAACACAAAGAAATGCCTTATTTATAAAACGCATTGGCCAGAAAACACTTAAAAATGTCTCCTTTCTACAACGCAATGGCAAAAAAAAAAAAAAAACAAAAGAAAGTGTTCTCTCTAAAACGCAATGGACTGAAAACACCTAAAAATGTGTTTTACCTAAAACGCAATGATTAAAAACACTTCAAAAATGTGTTTTTCTAAAACGAATGGCCAGAAAACACTTAAAAATGTCTTAGTTCTAAAACGCAATGGCCTAAAAACACCAAAAAAAGTGTTCTCTCTAAAACGCATTGAATCAGGACAATAGTTTTGTATGTGAATTGTCTGAACCAGGAAGCAGGAGATAAAAAACTGTCTACGAATTACGAATGCAGTTTTTCAGAGGCAATTTACAGAAAATTAAATTTTCTGATGCATTTTTATTAAAGCAGTTTAATCCAGGACAAAACTGTCAACCCCAGCCAGGGGCCCTGCCCCTTGGACCCCGCCAGGGGCTGCCGCCCCTTGGACCCTGCTACCAGGGGCGCTGCCCCCGGACTCCCGCCAATATCGTAAAACGCAACGACTAAATCAAAAACCCAGATCGTAAAACTGAAATTAAAGAATTTCCTTACATGGATCGAAGCCGATTTCTTCAACGATTGACGAAATTTGAATGATAAAAACACTTATTAGCGATCGAATCGAACGGATCGAGTGATTATCTTCAAAATCATGAGAAAAAACGAGATTTTGTATGAAATTAAACTGTGTTTTCTTCAAAAAAGCTGAAGAACACGTTGATCGGGTGTTTGAATAATTGATTGTTGACGAAAATCGCACTATAATGTAGTGATTATTGAGATAGAAAGTGAAGAAAAGATTGAAGATGGTGGGTTTTGAAGTTACTGGGGAGAAGAAGGAAGAATAAAGAATACGATTGACTAAAATACCCTTACTCTTTATTTTATATGTTGCCATATGTCATAATCCTATTGCTTCCTACACTTTCTAGCCAAAATAAACTTCTCATTTGATCCTCACCTTATTTATTAATACACAATTTTAATTACTTTCAATAAACTTCATAATATTGATAATTTTTTTTTTTTTTCACATATCATTAAACTTCTTGCATCCAGTATTAAAACAATCTTAACAATTTACGTAGTATATGTATTACATATTAAACAAGTAAAAGTGTTTATGTGATTCTAGTAGTTTTATATATAAAATTGGTTATACATATAATATACAACTTTGTAAATCCATAAAACACTTAAAAATTAAGCATATACAATTATGCACTATATTTCTTTTACTTTCATCATGGATTTCGTACGCCAAATTAACTCTTTTAAATCCAAAACATTTAGAGAATGGACAATAAAATCTAAGTCGAAAACCGTTGTCAAATCAATTCATGTGGAGATTAATAATAGGAAAACTAGTTTGTAAATATTGAATTAACACAATATAGTGTTGATATAAATTAGTTAAAACTACAGTTTTGATGTAAACTAACTAATAAAACAGCATAGTTTTTAAAAATTTGCATGTCTAACGTGACATCCTAGTTAAACTTGAACGATATAGCCGTTACAAAAAAAAAAAAAAAAAAAAAAAAAAAAAAAAAACAAACTTGAACGATATATTATAATTTATAATATGATCAACTAATCATCTAAGCTTGCACTAATTAGTATCTCCTCATTAATTGTTTCAAGAACTCATAAACGCAAAACTCAAAAGTGCACGCAACTAATGAATTAACCCTAACCCAACACACTCTATAAGCTAAACAACAATTTGTATAATCGTCTTATGAGATTTGCTAAAGATTACTTGCAAATCTTAATCATATTGACCGTAAAAATAAAAAAAGTCTCCATATATTGACCATATATCAAAAAGTCTCCCTACAGTTGACCATATATCAAAAAGTCAATAGTCTTGATCATATCTATCTATCTATCTTTGGAATACCAATATTCTCACAATAAATACATGTATGTGTGCGCACGTGTTAGGCTTTTTGACAATTCGAAGGTATGTTTCTTCAACTAGTGCGTATACTATGGCAAAAATCAACGCAATAACTTTCGTTATTCTTTGAGCTTGATGGATGTATGGTAATTGATATATATTTTAAATAATCATGATAAATCTTCACTCACATCTCAATCATCTTCCAAGCCTTCTCCCTTGTCATCATTATTCACCACTTCAATTCAATTCATATTATAACTTAACCATGGTACGGTAAGCACTACACCACAAATATCAAATATATAATAAACCTTTAATATATATGTATACTAAAAATTTGTCTTTAGAAATCCAGAAACTCAAAACTCAAAAGTGGTGAGACTTTTAGAAATCTAGAAACTCAAAACTCAAAAGTGGTGAGACTTTTATCCTCTAATTCCTTCATTTATTGTCATGTTTCTTAAAATTCAACAAGAAAAAATATGTTACATTATATAATGTTGAGGCATTTCATGGTATGTACGGACATGAGCTTTGAGGACATGAACTGTTGGAAGATTGTAGGATGGTTTGCGAAGACGATGATGCACCCCTACTCGCGTCCGGATTGACCTTCTCTGTTGTCGTTCCTATTCCAAAAGGGCGCCTATCGAATGCTCGTGTAGTTCCTGATACCACATAAACCCTACATAGGCTCAACTCGTGTCGTAGCTGTAGAAATTTAACCAAAGTTATTAAGCCATCGCCGGCCAATAAATCAACATGAACAAAGTATAACTACATATCTAACTAGCTCTTTTTGTTTTTACAATTTGAATTTGTTAACACTTGACTTATATATTATAACATTGTTGAAATTTAATAAAACTTAAACTCTTGAATATTTGTATTTGTATTACCTTTGGTACAGGCAAAGTGTTGGTCCCCTCCACTTCTTGTTTAATGGCGCGATATTCATTCATCTTCCATTCGGTTTTCTTCACTTTACGCGACTTCCCTTCGTAAAACACCATCGTCTTCTTCACCCCGATCACTTTGTTGTCTGATGAATAGACATAAGTCGGCGAACCAGTGGCTTTCCAGTAGCCCGAGGCTGTCGTCCGGCTAGGCCTTCCTCCTTGTGCCTCCCTTTGTTGTCTAGGCACAAAAAAGAACCACTGCTCAGTGTCCCTTTTGCATAATTCTCCAGCTAATTCTACACACCAAAACAATAAAAATAATTCACTAACAATTAATTAAAGGGTATGCTATACATGCGTTACACACGCCACTGACAGTCTAATCATCCCATGTCATTTCAAACGGCCGTTTAAAGGTTAGGGATTGTATCATAGCCCTACTTTTAAACGAGCGTTTGAGTTTAGGGGTGGTTTACATTAGTAGGGCCCACCTTAAAACCCTATATATGATTCAAAAAACCCTAAAATGGCAAAAAGAATGTGATATTGTCATTTTTTTCAGTTCTTACTTGGAAGATGGCTGGGGTTATGTTCATAGACATTGACAACCGGGATGACGCGATGGAGATCATGTGTTCGATGGTTTTGGAGCTTGTTCGAGAGATAAAACGAGATGAGCTCTTCTTCGGTCGGGTAGAATCGATAGACTACTGTGTGCAGCTGGTCGGGGACATCGTGTTCGGCCATTGCTGTTGGTTATTCACTGATTTGAATTGAATCTGTGTGTATATATATAGGGCTGGTGAAAGACACGGTTGTCACCGAGTGAAAATGGAAAAATGGGGCATAGGCATAAGGTCTTGAATAAGTCATTGCCAGTAAGCTACAATGTCCACTGTATGGCTTCTTGTATTGAACTAGTCAAGACTTTTGGTTCCCTTTCAATAAATTACAGAACTACCCTTTGAGAAACTCTTTTTTTTTTTTACAAATTAAAACTAGTCCAGATTTGTGTACCCTTTAGAATAATTGTTTTACGATCGAGTCCGTGATCCGTTGCTGTCACACGTACAACATCTCTTAGTTAAAAGGGTAAAAGCGACATGATGTATTTTTTGTTTATTACGTAAATCCACACACAACATTCTGGATAGAATCTCCCATGAATCTCGGGAGATGTGTAGTTTACAAACCCTTTGACATAACTAGTTTATATATTTATATTTTTAGTTATACAAACATAATCACCAGCTTTAGAAGCATTCATATCGAAAGGTTCTCAAATCGTGTTTTAGTGGGTTTAACAGGTCTAGGAATTGAAGACGCGAAAAACACAAGTTATAAACTGAATACGATTCGTTTAACTACTCTATAACACAGTTGTATATTTTATATACGAAGAAGGAGAAATGATGGATCCTAACCTTCTAATTTTAATTATTTAAAAAAAATGAAAATCACATAGTGTACTTTTCGGTAAATAAGTCTAATCGTGTCTTATACATGTTACCTGTTGCTAGCCGCGGCTCCCATCAAACATTTATGAATGGGTTCCGTATGTTATAAAAAAAGGGGTTATTGGATTTTATCACACTCAACTATCGGCATTTAGCCGTTGCCACCCGCAACTAACACTTTGATACCCGGCACCCCCAACTTGACTTTTTGTTTGCACTGACACAACTCAGTTAAATATGCTCTAACTTGGTTAGTAAGTTGTCCGACGTGGCACCATTTGGCTGATGTGTAAATGCTGATGTGGATGATGAGGTGTTATGCCTCATTTATCCCTCTCGTTTATAACACAGACATCCCAAACTAAACCTTAATCTCCATTTCTTCAATTCATCCCACAAAATCACTGTAATAACTTCGATTCATCCCACAAATTCACAGTAAGCACTTCGATTCATCCCACAGAAACCCTAATCGAGATGAGTTCATCTTCCAATTCTTCGTGGAGTGTGAACCGAACCCCTAAATTGTTCAAGGTTGATTTGGATGGAAACTTATATTTGTCATCATGAAATTGTTGTTGTTCTTCGCATCGCTGGTCCTAAAAGTGTTCGACATGGTGATCAATTTTATGGTTGCTCTCAATGGCCTGTAAGTTGTTTAATTATGGATTGAACTTAAATTCTTGTTGAAACTGAAGTTGGAATATTGTTTTGTAGTTATCCGATTGCAAGTTCTTTATGTGGAAACAAGATTTCGACAAATTTTTCGAAGCACATTCAAACTGTAGTTCAAGTCCAGTAAGTTATCAAGAATTGAAAAATGAGAACTTGGAATTGTAGAACAAGTTGCTACTCGAAGAGAACACGATGCTGAAAAGAAAAATTCTTGGCAAAAAGTCCATGTGGAAGCAACCGTTTGTGTTTACTAGGGCTGTAAATGAACTGAACGTTTAGCAAACAGTTCGTGAACTATTCGGGGGGAAGTTCGTTTATATTCGTTCATTTAATAAACGAACGAACATGAACAAGAAATTCTGTTCGATTAGTTAAATGAGCGAACATGAACAAATGTCTCGTTCGTTCAATTATGTTCGTGAACGTTCGGTAAGGTGTTCGTGAACATTCGTTCATTTGCTTTCGTTTATGTTCGTATGTTCGTGTTTTAATTAAAGAGTTTTATACTTTCGTATATTTTATCTATACTTTTTATACTATTAAACTTTTATTTATATCATTACCCTAACAATGAAACTAGGAAACCCTCTTTCACCTTGTTTATGTACCATTTCCCTTTCTTTTCTCATTATTTATATCGACGAATATGATCTACCTCCGTTCCACAATAAGGGATTCAAGTTCTAGTGCTACTCTCTGGGCCATCCACCTTTATCCTTCATCGCGCTCGCCAAATTTATTTGTGTTCGCTTGTGTTCGTGAACCGTTCATGAACACGCTCATTTCCTTAATGAACGAACACGAACATAAAATCTCGTTTGATAAGTGTTCATGAACCGTTCGTGAACACATTTATTTCCTTAACGAACGGACACGAATAAGGCATCGTTCGTGTTCGTTCGGTTCGTTTACAGCCCTAATGTTTACTATGTGTTTTGTCATTGCCATATGGATGTACATTTTGAACAAGTGATTTAATTAGGTTGTACAATATTGAACTTATTAATGAAAACAAGTTGACAGTTGTTTAGTGTGTTTATTGGCCAATTGATAGTTGATTTTGCATTTTACAATCTTGACTTTTGCATCAGTTGGTCTGTTTTGACCAATTTGCATGATTTGCTAATGAGCAAACCAAAGTGCAGCCAACAGGTGATCTGTTTTGACCCGTTTGGATGATTTGGTAATGACCAAACATAAGTCAGCAGCCAACAGTGGTCTGTTTTGACCCATTTGGATGATTTGGTAATGACCAAACATAGATAAATGACCAATACTGGTCTGTTTTGATCCATTTGTCATGATTTGGTAATGACCAAACATAGGTCAGCAGCAAACAATTGTCATGATGCTCTAATGACCAAACCAAGATAAATGACCAATATTGGTCTGTTTTGACCAATTTGCCATGATTTGGTAATGATCAAACCAAAGTGCAGCCAATAGTGGTCTGTTTTGACCCATATTAGTGATATGGTAATGACCAAACATAAGTCAATGACCAATAGTGGTCTGTTTTGACCCATTTGGATGAAATGGTAATGACCAAACATAAGTCAATGACCAATAGTGCATCACAGCACCTTGTGATCATATGCATACTTTTGCAGCACCTTGTGATCATTTGCATACTTGTGCAGCAAATAACCACAGCTATTTTGACCCAAACATAAGTCAATGACTAATAGTTGTTTTGAGCACAGCTCCAAACTGATCAAATGACCACAGCTCCAAACTGATCAAATGACCACAACTGTTTTGACCCATTTCTTAAACAGCTGTCATATACACACAGCTGACATATATATACCACAGCTGTCAAATGACAAATTTACCCCTGCAAGCTTTAAAGCTTATATAACCCACTGCAATATACACACCACACCAGTAAAATGACCAAATTACCCCTGCATGCTTAAAAACTTATATAACCCACTACAATATACACACCACACCTGTAAAATGACCAAATTACCCCTGCATGCTTAAAAACTTATATAATCCACTGCAATATACACACCACACCTGTAAAATGACCAAATTACCCCTGCAAGCTTTAAAGCTTATATAATCCACTGACATATATATACCACACCTGTAAAATGACCAAATAACCCCTGCAAGCTTTAAAGCTTATATCATCCACTAACATATATATACCACACCTGTAAAATGACCAAATTACCCCTGCATCATTAACATT
Source organism: Helianthus tuberosus (assembly GCA_030545235.1). NCBI lineage: Eukaryota > Viridiplantae > Streptophyta > Magnoliopsida > Asterales > Asteraceae > Helianthus > Helianthus tuberosus. Next base: position 53,236 of record JARYGA010060652.1, read on the forward strand.
AACTAACCAAAACATTACATACCACATTAAGTCATTACATTACATAGATTCATTACTTAACATTAAGCCTACATGATTCTTGTCCAAAACAGGCATTATAAAACATGAAATTGTCCAAACATAAGTCAAACATCACCAACTAAGTACATCCTTCTCTGTTGCACTTCCCTCTTGGTCTTCCTCTTTTAGCTGACTGTTTGCCCCCTCTTTGACTAGTGGGTTGGCTGTTGAGTTGACTTGTCTGTTGAGTTGACTGCTGTGTTGATTGTTGGGTTGACCTTTGAGTGGACTTTCTCGTCCTTATGTTCCCCTTCTGTCTCTTTGATCCAGGTTCAGCTGTGAGCAATAAAATCACAGTAGTTAGCATAATTAGAGATCTACAACAAATGAAATAAAATACTAAATGTCCACCTGTATTCATGTTCCCCTTTTCAGCACATTTTCTCTTGTTCTGACATCTTGCTCCACAAATACCACATGTCATTATAACCCCATGCTTAGTTAGTTTTCCTGGCTTTTTAGGATCCTCATGAGGGTCTTTCTTTCTGTTCTTCTTAGGCCTACCAGGAGCAACTTTTATTGGAGGTGGATCCGTTGGATAATCAACCTTTGGCCAATACTTTTCACTAGGCAATGGAGGGATTCTGAAGTCATAAATCTTCATGTATGTATCTTTGTGGTAACACTGGTCTACATAATCTTCTGAATTCTTGTGTAAAAACCCAGCCACAACACACACATGCTTACATGGATATCCCCTAAGTTCCCACTTTCTACATGTGCAGGTTCTCTTATCCAAGTCAACAGATACATCATCAAAGTCTCTTACTTGGAAAACCTGATAAGATGAGGGTACATTTCACACCTATAAGCTACACCTTTTGAAAACTCTAGTTTTTCCTGTATATTAGGGCAGATGACAATATCTTTGGAAGCCATTTCTATTTTTTTTGTCACTAACCTACTCATGATCTGAATTCTGATATCCTCTAACATGTGAATAATATGCTTTAACCTTACATTAATGATGTAACCAATGAATGTTTCTGCCATGTTGTTCACTATTACATCACATTTAGTGTGAGTTTTCAAGTAGTATCTGTTGAAACAAGTTTTATCCTGTTTCAATAATGCTTCTACTGCATCAGGGTTGATTGATCTCATCTCATCAAGGGCTCGAATGTACTCAGGTTCACAATAAGCCCTTGTAGCTTTCCAATACAGTTCCTTCAACTCCTCATCCTTGAATGTCTTGTTCTAGTTAGCATAGATGTGCCTTGCACAGTTTCTATGCTCTGCTCTTGGCCATATTAGTGCAACAACATTCAATAGACCCTGTATGATCAGAAGTATTAATACTATGCAGAATATAACACAGGTATTTCTAGTAAGCATCATGGAAAAGTGGTACCTTCTGCTGATCTGATATGAATGTCCATGCTTCCCCACCATCATTTATTCCCAAACACTTCCTGAGCTCTTTCATGAACCATTCCCAACTATCATTATTTTCCCCTTCAACCACTGCCCATGCCAAAGGATACATCTGATCATTAGCATCCCTTCCAACAGCAGTTAATAACATTCCCCCCCAGGAATGTCTTTAGAAAACAACCATCTAAACACAACACCTTCTTGCATCCGGCTAAAAAACCTTTTTTGACACCATCAAAACATACAAATAATCAAAAGATTGTTTCACATGTGGCTGTTGGATGTTGGATTTGTTTTCTTCAAAACATCCATGTATGCACCAATTTTACTATAATGATCCCTCATTGATCCATGCAACTTCTTATGAGCACAAGCTTTAGCCTTGTAAGCCAACCACTTAGTAATTATGACCTTATACTTCTGTTTTACAGCCAATACAATCTCCTTAGCAGACCAATTGGGCTTGGATCTAAACAATGGTAGGAACTCATTAGCTATAAACCTTGTTGTTAGTTGTATGTTCTTTATCATGTTCCTTTGGCAGGAATGTTTATTCTTAACTTTTTTAACCATATAACACTCTTTCCCCTTATGCAGTGAGCACAATAAGAAAAATGGACACCCTTCTATACATTTGACAACTATACGACCACAGTTGCCCGTCTCACTCTTAGCAAGGTACAAATTCCTACCATTAGTCACTGAATACATTATCAATGCCTCTTTAAAGGCATCCCTTGATGCAAACCTTGTTCCTACCTTCCAAATGAATTTCTTCCAGTTAGTGTGTTCAGTTACATATGGAGCAGCTTCCTTATACTTCTTACCCCTGATATCATCGTCCTCACTTTCACCGGGTGTAAGAATGTCACCATCAGATTCCTCGTAGCTACTGTACCCCTCTATATGTGAACCCACTGCATCATTAGTTTCATGCAAGTTTTCCTCTGTTTCTTTCTCCGTTAAGCATTCGTCAAACAACTTTTTTTTTGGCTTCATAATCAATATGAGTAGCCTTTCTAACTGCATCCTGTGACTGTCTCCATTCCAAGTCCTCTCTATCTGACTCAGAACCATTTACCTCCTCCAGAACCATTTACCTCCTCCAGAACCTCCTTATCATCATGATCACTGCTTGGAACTAGGTCATCAATATCAGTATCCGACTCTCCTGATCCAGCTAATTCATTATAGTCACTGTCATCACTGTTATCACCATATTCATTGTCTATATCCACTGAAACCCTATTAGTTGACCTAGCAGGCTTTGTGGATTGGGCTTTTTGCTCATTGGTCCGGGGAGGTGGGTTAGTGGGCCTGGAACAGGAGTAGGCTTCATCTGCCAGTATTGGACCTGGTTGGATCAGGACTTCCATAAATGGTTCATTCCACTTCAAAACCTTACCGGCCAAGTGCAACATATCTTTATCACTCTCAAAGTGATGAAGTCCCCATCATCAGCATCCAACCCATACATATGCAATTTTCTAGAACTGTAAAAACCGAAATCCATTGCATACTCTACAAGTTCAAATAAGAAATGTGGTCTACATCTACTCTAACAAGCTTTGAATCACCTCCTACATGTTGTGCTTGACCAAATCCTACCTCAATGTGACCGCCAATCCAATCCAAAGCATAACATCTATTGTTGCCGACATCTAAAAAAATGCCTAATTTCAAGAACTCAGATAAGTCTTACCTTAGATTCGAGAGATTAGGGCTCCATTCTTCAATGTTGATGATCGCGATGACTGAAGAGAGGTGATGACTGTGATTATGTGATCTAAGTAGGGTATATAAATGAGACATAACACCTCATCATCCACATCAGCATGTACAGATCATCCAAATGGTGCCACGTCAGACAAATTAGTAACCAAGTTAGAGCATATTTAAGTGAGTGGTGCAAGTGCAAACAAAAAAGTCAAGTTGGGGGTGCCGGGTGTCAAAGTGTTAGTTGCGGGTGGCAACGGCCAAAGGCCGATAGTTGGGGGTGATAAAGTCCAATAACCCTATAAAAAGTGGTTGTGAGTGGAGATGAGAAAAAAATGTTACCGTTCATCTGTATATTTGAGGGGACGTTGTTCACCCTCTATAAAGTTATAATATATTTTGAAAGTAATTGTAAACGAACCTAAATGTTTGGTTCATTTACAGCCCTAATTACACATTCATAAACACCAGTTGCAATCGATCATTATACCCTAGATATAGTGATTTGGGACATACAAGATTGTCTAACAGAGTTAGAAATAGAGTGTTGTAAACCATTCACATCTCTTCCACCGTTTATACCGTAGATCTAGTGATCGATTACAGTTCGTGAGCCTTCATTCGTTTAATAAAGAACGAACATGAACAAGAAATTTTGTTCGATTAGTCAAATGAACGAACATGAACATATGTCTCGTTCGTTCAATTGTATTCGTGAACATTCGATAATGTGTTCATGAACGTTCGTTTGTTTGTTTATGTTGTTCATAAATATTTTTTTGTACATTTATTTATTATAGAGTTAAATGCCATTTTAGTCCCTGTTGTTTGGGTCATTTTGCCAGTTTAGTCCAAAGGTTTTGTTTTTCGCCTGTGGGTCCAAAAAGGTTTCACCGTTGCCATTTTAGTCCACCGGGTTAACTTTATCCATTTTTCCTGTTAACGAGAAGGGCAATTCGGTCATTTTATATGTAATTCTGTTAACTAGAAGGGTAATTCTTCACTTGCCCAGATGGGTAAACCTCCACAGACACTTCCTGTTTTCTTTCCGTTCTCTCTTCTTCTTGAAACTTCTAAAAGTTAAACAAATCTTCAAAGTTTGCATGCATTCCACATTAGCTTTAGCTTAAAGTTCCTTGATCATGTCACACAATTGTATCATAACACCGTATTAAAGCTTCATGAATGTTGCTTATTCGTTAATAACTTTCTCAAGCCCCCGGTGCTTCTTCTTCTTCAACTCTTTCAGCTTCCCCTTTAGAACCTTAGTATCTTCGACTTGATTCTTCAAAACCATAATCTCTTTTGTAACCTTTTTATCGAGCTCATTGACCAGTTGTTCTCATACATTTCCTGGGGGGATTGGTTTTGGTCATTTAGCACGTGGTACAGATGATTACGCTTCAACTTGCTTTCTCTTTAACGAGCTTTCAGCAACTGGCTTTTGCTTTGAAGGAACACTTGATGCAGATGTTCCTTGATTTGGATTATCCACAAATAAAGAATCAACGAACTCTCTATCTTCTCTTTGCTTAGTTGTCTCGACTATTAGTGTTTTTGAAGGAGCCATCATGGCTCTCCTTTTGCATTAGCTTCTTTAATCTTATTCTAGTCTTGCATAAGTTAGATCTAGTCGTTGGTCAAACCTGCTTTTCTTCCTGAACATAAGAAACCTTTAGGGTTGTGAAGACACACTGGATAAATGACCGGAATCAAATTATCCAGGGGGTTACGTTCTGCATAAAAAGGGGTTTGTTCTCTCTCGTTTGGTTCAAAGGATCGGATCTCTTCTTCTTCACGATAACTGCAAAACAGAACACCTTCAGCCTCGCCACGGGGAGAATGGGGGTTCTCTCCGTGACCACCCTCCGGCGTGAGAATAAGTATTGGTATATGAAGAAGAAAGAGTATAAGTGAAGTGAATGTAACTTGAAGTTCATACCTGAATTACTCTTCTATTTATAGCCGGGAGTTTGGGCGGGAAAACTTGTTATTGAAATGTTGACGGAAGATGCTAACTCCGTAAGCGGTTATTTCTCCTTCCGTTAATCTTCTTGATCTGACGTGGGAGCACACGGATCACTGTTTGGATCAACGGCTGGGGATCTGTCACGTGGAAAGTGGGCAAGTGGAGGTTTCTCTCCAATTCCATGCCATCATCGTGATTTCAGGGTGGCCTGGGATGATGACACGTGTCCCAGACGGTTATAACCGTCTGGTGGTGTACGATTGAGTCTTCTAGAAGATTATTGCCATAATCCGGTGTGACCCCTTATCGTGTGGTATCAGCTTAATAAATAATATCCAAGTCTGGGTATTATTTAAGCGGGTGTGCTTGCTGGGATTTTTATCCCTTCGTTATGGAGAATCGGCGCAAGGACTTATAAATTTTCTTTTGGCGCACAAGTGTTTGCTTACTATTCTTCTTAATTTCCTTTTGTAAAACCAGTGCGCTGCCGCGCAAGGTCTTAAGGATGGTTAGAAGACGAGGTTGTGGTATGGTCCCAAGTACTTAAAGCGAGGTTTTTGGGACCTTACCTCTTCAAAATCCCCCCAGTCTAGTGTTGCTCTTATGCAAATAAGTGGAGCACTGGACTATATGAGAGGTTTTTTGCTATAGGGTTTCTTGGCGTGAAAGTAGAGAATCTTTTATGAGAAGATACACTTTGCCCAGTATTTTTGGTTTTTAGAAAAAATCATAATTCTTAGAAAGATGGAGATCTTATGAGGGAAGATATTTTGCACCTTTCTTTACTTTGAACTGTTGTCATCTTTGAGCGAAGAGCTTTTTCAATTATGAGCTGAGGAGTTGCTTACGTCATCTCTATAGATTATGCTGCCTCTTCGTCTCTTAATTTAACTGTAGCTCTGGGAATGTGTGCAGACTCTGTCAGAGAGTTATTAATGGGATATGACGTTTGTAGTGACAGCGCCGTTGTAAAGTCAGCTGATTTGATACTTAATCATCACAGTTCTCTTTTCGATGCTAACACTAATCCTTCCTGGTCTATATATTTGTTGGGTGTGAAATTCTTTACCTAATTTGGAAAAAATGAAGAAAAAGCAGCAGATTCGGTGGAAAAGGTTTTCCGAAGTTTTGAAGATGTTTGAAGCTGCCGATGCTTTGCTTCTGCTTTCTGGTTCAACGGTTGATTCTTTCACCAGTGGTGGGGGTTCCTATGGTGTTACTCTCCCTGAAGCTTCGAAAGACCAACACCTCTCCGATTATCTAGATGATAACAATGGAGGAGTCACTAGGCTATCAGAACACCTTGTAACTCGTTCTTTTCCGGTTGATCAGAGGGGGAGTTCTTCAATCGTTTACCAGCGGCCTCGCCATGCTGTTATTCCGGCTAAGGCTCTGACTGATGAGATTGCGGCCCTTGCTGCCGGAGATGACAGGGAGGAGAATAACCCTTGGATTGTTGATCCCCACCCTTTGTCTGAGTATGGTGAGGTCCTCCATACTCCGTATGGGGTGTTAGATATGCTTTCTTAGTTTGACTTGTAACTAGTACTTTACTGTTGTGTTCTTGTAAATGGCTTCTTTAAATTGCTTTTGTTGCACTAATGATATTATATTTTTTTGATGCACTGCTGTGCATGTCTGCTTTGGTAATTTACAAGTTTGTGTTTGGATTACAATATGTTGCATATGCCTAATTACTTTGTTCAGGTAGAGTGAATGAGAATGTGTCACACCACGATATTTCCACATATTACCGGTGGGCCCGGCGGGGAGTATCGTGACGTAGTTGATATCATCATTGTCAATACACACAATAATATAGCATAGCGGAAGGCTTGGTGAATAAACTATTACAAACCATATTGTCTGAGTGTTCGAGTTTATGAATATACAGACTGGAATGTAATAAGATCCACAGGCGGATCATAATTGTACAAAGAAATAAAAACAACAGACTTCAGGTATCTCATGGATTTGCAAGATCCTCTAATGACACCCTATAGCTCCAGCCTATTACGAGAGGTACCTGTCAAATCAATCTTTAAGAAAATACGTCAGTTTACACTGGTAAATACAATTAACTGACTCTTTTTGAAAACATTTATGAAAATTGATTTGAGTGCACATGGCACAAATCTTTTATAACTTGGGACAATTATTTAAATATAATCTTGTATACAGCTTTATATGTTTGTCATACAATTGGGGCCGGTTGGAAGCCGGTCGTGATTAACCGACTCACCACTTATAGAACCCACAAAGGAGTTATCCCCAACATGTGGGTTTATATTTAGCATTTGCATCTGTCAGGTGTATGCCTACACCTCGTGCATAGGTCGTGGCCATTTTCAAATGAAATGAGCCGAGGATATCCAGGACACGGTCGTATTAACCCCCAATGCTTATGTTATCAAACAAGACAGGTTAAAACGGGTTATGTAAATTTATTAATCACAATCCGATTAAATGATTTCATACCCGACCAAGTGGTATTATTATAATACCATATCCCAAGCCCGTATAAGGGAAAATAAGTTAAAAGTATTTACCTGATGCTAGCAGTAAAATCCTAAAGCTTTTTGAAGTCACCTTCTACCGGAAGCTATTTAATCTGTATAGAAGGTTTATTAACCTATTAGGATGCTAACGGGTCTTTAATTTAGTCAAGGACTTAGACCGGCTAGCTAGAAAGAAACCTTATGGTTCTAAACGCTAGATTAAGCGGAGACCGGAATAGAATGTGGTTTAGGCCCGACAAGCTTGGATACTTGTATAATATGGGTAGACTAATCACATTCTGGAAATTGAGGATTTAATGATAAGGTTTGACTTTCGGCTATTTTATGTAAACTAGTCACATAAGCCGATCCGAACGCGTAAACGCGTAACGGGTAACCAAATGAATTATATATACAGGCCTTAATCATTATTATGCTCAAAATATGTTAATACATCAGTAAGATGTTAACATATATGCCCAAAAAGTAATTTAAACCAAAATAAGTCCCATAAGGGCATTTTGGTAATTTTAATGCCCATAAAAGAGTTTAATTGTGCAACTGAGTTTCAGGTCTGATTTAATCAGTAAAAATATGTATTTTTATAAGTTATATCATTAGGGTATTTTATATATGTGAAATTTATCTTATATTACCAAACTATGCACCGTAGGGGCATTTTGGTAATTTTACATAGGCTTTATAGGTCAAAATAAACTTCTGAGTTTAAAAACTTTGGCTTAATGTTTAATGGTATAAATTAACTTAAAACATCAATAAGTAATAAGTTTTATAAAGCAAGAATAGTTTTAACTCATACTATGTGTTAAAAACGCTTAAAAGTCGGTTTAAAGGGGTATTTGGTTTAAAACAGGAAATCTGAGTTTTTGATCAGTTTATAAAGTTCAAAATACTTTATTTATTATATAAAATCAGTAGCAAAGGGTTTGGTACTAAAAAGTTATGTAAAACTCATTTTATTCATGAAAAGGGTAAAACCGACAATTACCGAAATCAAGTTATAATCCTATGTTATGCTCAGCCTAAAAATAATTAAAAATCTTCAAAAATCCCAAAATATTATTTTACATCAGTAGGTACAAAGTTTGATGTCAAAAATTGGTTTTATATAGGCTTTATGCTAATTACGCCATTTAAATAATAAAAAGCTCCTTAATTACGCTATTGAGCATAACTCTTATTCTAGACCTCCAATTGATGTCAAATTTTCAGGACATGTCTAAATATTAGTAGCAAAGGTGTTAGTCCAATCATATTGTTAAAAATCTCAGTTGTATGTAAAAAGGGAGTTTATGGCATTATTAAGCATAATTATGATCAAGTGCATATAATTCAAACCACTAGGCACCATGCAATATAACTCCAGAGGGTTATACTACTAAGTAAAGTGGTCCTAATGGAAGCTTAAAACTTGGAAGAATTAAACTTGAACGGGTCAGAACTGAAAGTCAAAGCAAAAGTCAAGCTTTTGCGACTTTCGGTTATAAACTGACTTTAGACTATTAATTGCCGAGTTAGGACTGATAAGACATGATTTAATATTAATTACCAAGTCATTAGAATGTTAAAATATAATTTAGAACCTCTGGTTTATTAATTTTAATCATTTTCAAACATTTTGTCCAGTTTGACTTTTTGTCGAACTACTTTGACCCGACAATTGACCAGTCAAACGAGATAATTAGGAGGTGCCCTTTTAAGGGTTAATCACCTATACTAATGTGGTTCTATAATCACTTTCAATTTGACCAGTGGTTAGACCATATGTAATTAAAACGAAAGTCAAACTAAATTTACAATAAGTTTGACTTTAGAGTAATTAAGCTAAATTAAACAACTAAACAAGAAATTAGAGGCTTACTAAAGGTCCTAGCAGTCTTTTCTACACTTCTAAGTCTTCTCCTTGTCCTTAGCAAGCTCCAGATGTTGTAGAGTAGCAATTGTTTGCAAGTGTGCTTTGAAACACAAGAACTAGCTCTCCTTATATAGTGAATTGCAAGATCAAGGATCACTTCCAGGTGTTATTGGAGGCCCTGGGATCACCTCAGGTGTCCTAGCTAGTGAAATTAACCGACTTACAGCTCCCTAGGTCGTTACAAACTAGGCTAAGGCGGTGGAACAGCCAAAACCCGCACCTGGCAACATTTTACTGATCTGGGCATGCTGAGGCGGGCCGCGTAAGACTTAAGGGGGTCTTACGCGGGCCGTGTGGACCGGTTAAACTGGTAAAACAAGTTTAAATGCTGGCAGCTTTAGTCCCTGCTCGTTTTTAACCCTTTTTAACTTTGTTGCTGACATGTAGGGCCCTTGTAATTAGTATGTTGAGGCTTAAGGATGAATAAACTAACTTTGTTAGGCTCCGGTTCGTTAAATACCTCTATGAAAACAAGTTTCATCAAGTTGACACTTTTGGCCAAAAGTTTTGAAAACATGCGTAGCGATCTCGAAACCACGTGAATTTTATACCATTTATTCTTGAGAGTATATTTGAATGTTTCGAAGCCTCGGTTCCATTAAAAGGTCACTCAGAGGTCAGAATCGACATGTTGACACGTTTAACCCTTATAATTTAATAATCTTCCGATTATTTTTATAAACGGCTTCTTATATCCAATCAATCACTCATTTAAGAATATATTCATCATGTATGGTCATTCAGAGGCACAAGTTTGGCATGTTGACACTTTTAATCCCTGTGGTTTCATAGATTCACTGTTCGACAACTTTGATCCTTCAAACTCAATCTTTCACACCTTTAGAGTTTGGGACACGTGTCCTTACATAATTGGTCACGTTTTTACGTGGTGTTACATCCTCACCCCCTTAAAAGAAATCTCGACCCTGAGATTTACTGGAATAAGTGAGGGTGCTTTTGTCGCATAGTGGACTCAACTTCCCACGTATATTCGGGACCTCTACGGGCGTCCCATTTGACCTTTACTATAGGTACATGCTTTCTTCGGAGCTTTTTAACTTGTCGATCCTCGATCGATATAGGTCTTTCAACAAATCTCAAGCTTTCATCAATTTGCACGTCTTTATGAGACATAGCCAGTGATTCATCGGCTAGGCATTTCTTGAGATTACAGATGTGGAACACATTATGGATTCCACTCAGCTCCTCAGGCAAGTTTAGCTTATAAGCTACACTGCCGACACATTCGATAATCTCGAATGGTCCAATATATCTAGGGCTTAATTTACCCTTCTTACCAAAACCCATCACACCTTTCCAGGGTGACACTTTCAATAGAACTTTATCGCCTATCTCAAACTTTAGAGGTTTTCGCCTCTCATCAGCATAACTTTTCTGCCTATCCCTGGCAGCTTTTAGGCGATCACGAATCTGGACAATCTTGTCCGTTGTTTCAAGGACTATATCAGGTCCTGACAACTGAGTTTCTCATACTTCTGCCCAACAGACAGGCGTTCTGCATTTCCTACCATATAATGCCTCAAAAGGCGCAGCCTGAATGCTAGTATGGTAGCTATTGTTATAAGAAAACTCGATCAATGGTAGGTGGTCATCCCAACTACCACCCAAATCAATAACACATGCACGAAGCATGTCTTCCAAAGTTTGAATTGTACGCTCACTCTCTCCATCAGTCTGAGGATGGTAAGCAGTGCTAAAATTCAAACGCGTGCCCAAAGACTGTTGGAAACTTTTCCAAAAATGAGAGGTGTATCTAGTATCTCTATCAGAGATAATAGACACCGGTACTCTATGAAGAGCTACGATCTTGTCTACATACAACTGGGCTAATTTATCGGAGCTATGAGTCTCCTTGATGGGTAAGAAATGTGCTGACTTAGTCAGTCTATCAACAATAACCCATATGGTATCATTTCCGTGCCTTGTTTTAGGTAACTTGGTTATGAAATCCATGGTTACCACCTCCCACTTCCATGTAGGGAGTTCTGGTTATTGAAGCAGACCTGAAGGCTTTTGATGTTCAGCTTTAATCTGAGCACAAGTCAGGCATTTAGCTACATGTGTGGCAATAGATCTCTTTAAACCTATCCACCAATAATTAGCTTTCAAATCATGATACATTTTGTCACCACCAGGGTGAACCGAGTACTTGGAGTTGTGGGCTTCCTGGAGGATTACCTCTCGAAGTCCTCCATGAATAGAAACCCAAATTCTTCCATTCATCCTGAGAATTCCATCCTTCCCAGGTGCTAACTGTTCAGCAGTTATACCTAACTTTTCATTTGGAAGATTATCTTCCAAAACAGCATCCTTCTGTGCTGCTAATAGTCTGTCATTCAGACTATTCTTCAACTCAATGCTCTTGGCATTGATCCTAATTGGTTTAACTCTTTCCTTCCGGCTTAGAGCATCTACGACCACATTCGCTTTACCAGGATGGTAGCGAATTTCGCAATCATAGTCATTTAAGGTTTCCATCCAACGGCGTTGTCTCATATTAAGCTCTTTTTGATTGAACAAATGTTGGAGACTTTTGTGATCAGAAAAGATTACGCATTTAGTTCCATACAAATAATGTCTCCATAACTTTAATGCGAATACAACGGCACCCAATTCCAAATCGTGGGTGGTGTAATTCTTCTCATGCACTTTTAATTGTCGTGATGCATAGGCAATCACCTTGCCTCGTTGCATAAGCACACAACCCATACCGGTGTGTGAAGCATCACAGTATACGACAAACTCTTCAATTCCATCAGGTAAGGTTAGCACTGGAGCATTGCTCAATTTCTTCTTAAGAATCTCAAAGGATTCTTGTTGTTTCGGACCCCAATCAAACTTAACATTCTTACGGGTCAAAGAAGTTAATGGTGCAGCTATTCTTGATAAGTTCTCAATGAATCTTCTATAATATCCAGCTAAACCCAGAAAACTACGAATTTCGGTAGGAGTCTTTGGTGCTTCCCAATTCATTATAGCTTCTACCTTAGCGGGATCTACTTGGATACCATGCTCACTAACAACATGTCCAAGGAATTGGACTTCGCGAAGCCAGAATTCGCATTTGGAGAATTTTGCATATAGCTTTTCCTGTTGTAGTAATCCTAAGATACATCTAAGGTGCTTCTCATGATCAACTTGGCTTCGAGAATAGATAAGGATGTCGTCTATAAAAACAATGACAAACTTATCCAAGTATGGTTTGCAGACTCTATTCATGAGGTCCATGAATGCTTCTGGCGCATTAGTGAGCCCAAATGGCATCACTAAGAATTCGAAATGTCCATACCTCGTCCTGAATGCCGTCTTAGGCACATCTTCAGTTCTAACCTTAAGTTGATGATACCTAGATCTCAAATCAATCTTCGAGAAGAAGCTCGCTCCTTGAAGCTGATCAAAAAAGTCATCGATCCTGGGTAAAGGATAACGATTTTTAATCGTTACTTTGTTTAGCTCACGATAATCAATGCATAGACGCATTGATCCGTCCTTCTTCTTCACAAATAATATTGGAGCTCCCCAAGGCGAAGAGCTAGGTTGTATAAAACCTTTTTCCAATAAATCATCTAATTGAGTTCTGAGTTCCTTCATTTCAGTAGGTGCTAGGCGATAAGGAGCTCGTGCAATAGGTGCGGCTCCTGGAAGAATGTCTATCCTGAACTCTACTTGTCTTTCAGGAGGTAATCCAGGTAACTCGTCAGGAAAGACATCAGGATACTCAGAGATGATTGGGATATCTTCAATCTTAGGTTTCGGATCATTCATAGTCACTTATGCCATGTAAATGACACATCCACTCTTAAAACACTATGATACCTTGAGAATAGACACATTGCTGGGCAACCTGTATTGTGTATCTCCTTGAATAGTGACGGATTCACCAGAAGGGGTTTTGATAATAACTAGCTTTTTATCACAGGCAATTTGGGCTTGGTTATGCGACAACCAATCCATGCCTAAAACTATATCAAACCCAGCCAATTTCATTGGCAAGAGGGACAGCGGGATAGAATGATTCTTAATGGATATAAAGCATCCATCAAGAAGAGTTGAAGCTGTTTCTAAGGTATCATCGGCAAGTTCTACCTAATATTTTATGTCTAGAGTCTTAATAGGCAGATTCAATAACTTACAGAACTTATGGTCTACAAAAGACTTATCAGCACCGGAATCAAATAAGACTCTAGCATAATTATTATTGATGAGGAAGGTACCTGTTATGACATTATCGTCGTTCACAGCTTCCCTCGCGTTCATCTGGAAAACTCTCGCGTTTTTCTTCTTTGCCTCCTCGGGCTTCTTTGCATTCTTGGGGCAATTGGTTTTAATGTGCCCCTTTTCATTGCAACCATAGCAGGTTGCATCCTTTATATTTCGGCACTCAACAGACTTGTGCCCTTTCTTTTTACAGATCCCACATGGTTTGGCTTGTGGGTCCTGGTTGCACTTCCCAAAGTGCCTCTTATTGCAGGTTTTGCATCTGGGCTTATCACTTGACTGCCCCTTCTTGGAATTAAAGTTCCCTTTTCCTTTCTTGTTCGACTAAGGAGACTTATCTTCCTCTTCCCATCATCAGTGGTTTTCTTTGCCCTACTCCTCACAACATCCAAAGTGAGGGACAAAGATAGATCCACAGCAGATCTATAAGTGGCTGGCTTAGAGGCCTTGACATTCCCTTTTATTTCAGGGGCCAAACCACCTATGAAACGCGCAATGCGTTTGGGTTCAGGAGTGACTAAATACAGCACAAGCCTTTACATTGAATTGAAGCTAGTCACATAGGATCTACAATCCAGATCCTTCATCAACAAGTGAGGAAATCAGTCTCTATCTGTTCGACTTCATGCTGAGGACAATAGGTCTCCTTAACCAAATTAACAAACTTGTTCCATGACAGATTGTACAAAGGAATCTTCCCAGTAGCTTGCACTAATGCTTTCCACCAAGTAAGGGCATCGCCCTTAAAGGATTGAGACACAAACTTTACTATATCCTCCTTAGCACATCCGCTAATGTCTATCACAGTCTCCATCTCGTCCAACCATTTCATACAATCAATCGCTCCCTTTTCTCCCGTAAAATCTCTCGGTTTACAGGAGACAAAATACTTGTAGGTACAACCCTTGATGTACCTGGGAGTTGGCTCAAGGATAACCTGTCTCTTGGGCTCACTGCCCCTGATTGGATGAGTGTTGAGACTCACTTTTCTGATGAGTATGGGATTGAGAATGGGATTTTGAATGAGTTTGGGACCGAACAATACTCGGCTCTTTAAACTTAGCATCTACCCTTGAGAAACTAATGCGGTGATCATTGCTTGCAGTTCGGCACCAGTGATATTAATCCTGGTGTTGTTGCCTTCTGTAGGATGACTGTTTGCTTCATCAGAGCCAGCCATTTCTGAATACTATATCAAACATAGATGATATATTTAAATTACACATTAGATCATCGCATTGATGACTAGATGGTCATGGTATTATTAAACCATATAGACCGTTTTAATAAATTAATCAAATCAAAAGAATATAATATTCTCTTATATCTATTAGACAGGGGATTTATAATTCACCACTGTCAATGTCTTAAAAGACATTTTATTTAACATTAGGCTTGTCTCAGAGACGATTAAAATATATAATCATTGGTCTCTTGGATTAGTGACCTTGTAAGAGTCGAACAAAGTTCATTGCCTTTTTGACAAGAAGTTTATAAGTGTTACTATCATTGTCATTATTACACCTTTGCTTATAAGCATTCATCTCTAATGGATGTTATGGTGTATACATCATATTGATGTTTATTAGCCATGATTCATGTTGATTATATAGGCTAAAATTGTGGCTTGGAAAAATCCAATACATTAGGAAGATTGTGTGGTTTCTCATACCGCACAATTCAGGATTGTTAACATGTTTTCAGATGTTAACAGAGAGTCATTATCTTAAAAAGGTTGTACCATCATAGCCATTTACTATTTTGGCTAGGTTATACCTTTGAGAAAATTTATTGGCAGATCAATAAATTTGAAATGATGTAACATGATGTAATAAAATACATATTTAAAATCAAAAATAACTGCATTAACCATGAAACGATTACAACATTGCCCAAAAGGGACTTGAGAAAAACAACACAAATTGCCCATGCAGGGGCTAATGAAAACACTGCCCACGCAGGGGCTACTGAAACAGAAGTAAGTCCACGCAGGGACCTTGTACATGAAAACAAAATAAACGTCCTCGCAGGGACTTATTGAAATACAACATGAACAACAATCTCCTACTTCTTCTTGCCCTTAAGAAGGTTCATAAGACCCTTGACAAAACCATTGTGCTTCTTCTTGGTTTCATGGGCTTCATGTTCAACCTTGTCTAACCTCTCTAGAATTTCTTGAGTTTGCTGCTGAAACGGAGGAGGTTGCTGGTATGGCGGGTATTGGTAATCCTGCGCCGGGTATCCAGTGGGATAAACTGGGGGAGGGGGGTAAGAAGAAGGGTAAAGATGATGGTATTGTGCAGCTGTAAGGTACGGATCATGAGTTCCATAATCCGATGGATAACTAGATGGGTTATAACCAGATGAACCCGGGTATGTCGGAATTGGGTTGTCGAAACCCAACGGTGGCTACAGTGGTGCATGAGAGACTGGTGGAAGGTTGACTTCCGGCACCGTGTGTGAGGGTCCGCCCAACTGTGGGTCCTCTGGGATAGGAGGTTAAGAACTTGAGCCACGTGGAGATGCAAACCGTGGTCCCCCACGTACGGATATTCTAGCATTTCTCCTTCGTCTTGGAGGCTCGGGAGGCTGTTGAGGTGGTTCCTCAACTGGTAACGGTGGTGGAGTAACAACTTGGAACTGGGGTTCAGCCAAGGGAGGTTGGGCTGGGGAGTTATGGTATGAAGGTGTAAAGAACCAGTCATATTGAGCCATCCTCTCCTGGAATGAGTCGGGCCCGTGGTACGGTGATCCCTGAAATGGGGAACCGCTTGAGATACTTATTGGGTGGCCTGGTGTTCCTGTTTGCAAATCTGGGTCCGGGTCATCATCCATCTCCATTTCCTGAGAAAAGTGATCCTCAGGTCCCAAAGGGTTGTAGCCCAAAAAGTTGTTAACATAATCATTCTGATTAAATTGTGCAGGAGAGTAAGTAGAATCTGAATGATGAAAAGGATGAGATTGAAAGGAGTGGTGTGCATTGGCGAAGCCACGCCCCCCCGAATTTTCCCGAAACCGGGGGGGGTGACAACCTATATACCTATACGAAAGTACTATTCATAACACTACGCATCGAGAAGTTCGGGGGGTTGGGCGACCCCCCCCCCCCAAGCCCTTCTATCCTGCGCCAATGGTGGTGTGATTGGTTTGAGTGATGAGTTCCCTGCGAAAGAGGGGAATGATGGGGTTCGATAGGAATGGGCAACCCAAAATAAGGAGGGTCAGATGGTGAGGATCCCAGCGAGACAGAATGTCTTGCTGGTTCAAAGCTATGGCTCCAATTATCCTTTGAGTCAGAGCCGGAAAGCGAGTCGGATGTTGTACGCCTATGGGACGGTCCCGAGCTGCCAGACGGTCCTCCCCGCATGGGTCCTTTGCCTTTTCCTCTTACTCTAGGTGGCATTCTTCCCAGTGGTAATCTGTCAAAACAAATAACTATAATAAAAACAGTAAAAGGAAGGTTAAGAGTAAAATCCTAGGTCATTTGCCTAGACTCGAGAGTCTAAGGAATGTGCTTATTGTGTCATTGAGATTAAACACAAAAGGTTAGTGTTTAATTCACTCAATGTTGGCTCTGATACCAACCTGTCACACCCCGGTATTCCCACATATTACCGGTGGGCCCGGCGGGGAGTATCGTGACGTAGTTGATATCATCATTGTCAATACACACAATAATATAGCACAGCGGAAGGCTTGGTGAATAAACTATTACAAACCATATTGTCTGAGTGTTCGAGTTTATGAATATACAGACTGGAATGTAATAAGATCCACAGGCGGATCATAATTGTACAAAGAAATAAAAACAACAGACTTCAGGTATCTCATGGATTTGCAAGATCCTCTAATGACACCCTATAGCTCCAGCCTATTACGAGAGGTACCTGTCAAATCAGTCTTTAAGAAAATACGTCAGTTTACACTGGTAAATACAATTAACTGACTCTTTTTGAAAACATTTATGAAAATTGATTTGAGTGCACATGGCACAAATCTTTTATAACTTGGGACAGTTATTTAAATATAATCTTGTATACAGCTTTATATGTTTGTCATACAATTGGGGCCGGTTGGAAGCCGGTCGTGATTAACCGACTCACCACTTATAGAACCCACAAAGGAGTTATCCCCAACATGTGGGTTTATATTTAGCATTTGCATCTGTCAGGTGTATGCCTACACCCCGTGCATAGGTCGTGGCCATTTTCAAATGAAATGAGCCGAGGATATCCAGGACACGGTCGTATTAACCCCCAATGCTTATGTTATCAAACAAGACAGATTAAAACGGGTTATGTACATTTATTAATCACAATCCGATTAAATGATTTCATACCCGACCAAGTGGTATTATTATAATACCATATCCCAAGCCCGTATAAGGGAAAATAAGTTAAAAGTATTTACCTGATGCTAGCAGTAAAATCCTAAAGCTTTTTGAAGTCACCTTCTACCGGAAGCTATTTAATCTGTATAGAAGGTTTATTAACCTATTAGGATGCTAACGGGTCTTTAATTTAGTCAAGGACTTAGACCGGCTAGCTAGAAAGAAACCTTACGGTTCTAAACGCTAGATTAAGCGGAGACCGGAATAGAATGTGGTTTAGGCCCTACAAGCTTGGATACTTGTATAATATGGGTAGACTAATCACATTCTGGAAATTGAGGATTTAATGATAAGGTTTGACCCGTTTCGGCTATTTTATGTAAACTAGTCACATAAGCCGATCCGAACGCGTAAACGCGTAACGGGTAACCAAATGAATTATATATACAGGCCTTAATCATTATTATGCTCAAAATATGTTAATACATCAGTAAGATGTTAACATATATGCCCAAAAAGTAATTTAAACCAAAATAAGTCCTATAAGGGCATTTTGGTAATTTTAATGCCCATAAAATAGTTTAATTGTGCAAATGAGTTTCAGGTCTGATTTAATCAGTAAAAATATGTATTTTTATAAGTTATATCAGTAGGGTATTTTATATATGTGAAATTTATCTTATATTACCAAACTATGTACCGTAGGGGCATTTTGGTAATTTTACATTGGCTTTATAGGTCAAAATAAACTTATGAGTTTAAAAACTTTTGCTTACTGTTTAATGGTATAAATTAACTTAAAACATCAATAAGTAATAAGTTTTATAAAACAAGAATAGTTTTAATTCATACTATGTGTTAAAAACGCTTAAAAGTCGGTTTAAAGGGGTATTTGGTTTCAAACTGGAAATCTGAGTTTTTGATCAGTTTATAATGTTCAAAATACTTTATTTATTATAGAAAATCAGTAGCAAAAGGTTTGGCACTAAAAAGTTATGTAAAACTCATTTTATGCATGAAAAGGGTAAAACCGACAATTACCGAAATCAAGTTATAATCCTATGTTATGCTCAGCCTAAAAATAATTAAAA
>JARYGA010060653.1:0-25943 GCA_030545235.1 Helianthus tuberosus
AGTTACGGTCCAGATGAGTGCGAGGGGTAAGCTTTCTATCGATTACATATGACAGTTGTAGCCCATTTATACGAAACAGTATATTGGGGTTGTATTTTATTTATCGATTATGGGTGGGGTCAGACGGATAAAATAAATAAATAGCTATCAAGGAAACGGGTCAAATGGGTCCAGCAGTTTAATGTTATAAACCGGTTGAAAGGTGTCTTAAGTGCAGTCAAATGATTTTGTCAACTGACATAACAAGATGTACTACTTCATATTTAACAGAAAAAAAAACGAACTAAGTTTCGAAACTTTTAATAGGTCATCAAGCACATCATATTTGTGTGGAGACCTGAAAAAGAAGCAAAATCTTGTGAAAAATGAAGTTAGTGATGGCTATAAAGGTTTCGATGCTAGTAAGAAGTATACAATGAGAGGGTTGCTTTCAGACCGAAGACAAGAAGGCTCGACAAAGAGAAATTATCGTGTTGTAAGACTTGGGCGACCGTTGCCATGTGATGATGAAAACAGCAACAAAAGGAAAGAGATTTCATGCAGATTGGATACATATTCATGCGGCTCATTTTGTGACTATGTTGGAGGTTTTGGTTATCCAACAGGCTATTGTTTGAAGTAATGTTGCAGGTTTTTCACTACCTGAACCACCAAAGATTATCTTTTAACTTGAATAAATGTGATCATGCAGTGCAATGTCAACAGTTTACTGCTTTTGAGCTATACTTGCATTGATATAGCAAAAGCACTGTGTCCCTTTTTGAAAATGTTAGATGAATGGTATCACTCGAATGTCGGATATGTAAATAATTCATAAAAGCAAGTATCCTATATTATATAATCTTTTGAGGTGTTAATCATGTTGGGTTGATGAGTTGAAGAAATTTCAGGTTGATGGGTTGAATAGTTGAACCTTAACCTAGACACACTAAATGCTTTTCTGTTTTTTTGTTATGCTTTGAGTTGACCCATTTGATGTGAATTTTAGTAATAGCTTGTGACTTAGTAACAATTTAAACAACAATGACTCTTAACCAAATGAACTTTATTTGTAACCGTTTTTATTCTTTCTTTAATGGCTAACTCACACACCCTCTAATCATATTTCTAAATCTACAACACATTTGTCTCCCATGAGTCTTGAACCCATCATCTACACGAAGATAGACACATTTCCTACACACCTTGATATCGCTAAGCCATGTTCTTTGTTTTCGTTACTTATCTTCCACTCCCAATTAACAAAGCTGGTTAGCTCAAAATTGAATGAACTAATCGAAGAAAATTACAAAGTGAAAGTATCAAACATTTAATATTAACAATTTTAAATAGGCTTAAAACATTTAAAATCTAACCAAGAACATTTATTAAGAAAAACCCTTAACTTTTAGTGATTTAACATATGAACATGTTTATATGTGTTTAAATTGATCTCTTAACAAATAACTTATATCAGTCACTCTAAATCCTAAAACCTTATTATTATCATGTTGTGTGATACTATTTAGTTTAAAATTTAAAGTAAAGTGCTATTTGCATCCATGTGGTTTATGAACGAGATCTACTTGCATCCCTATTTTCAAAATCTCCCATTCTGAGCCTTGGTGGTATATGTTTCCTAACACAATGTGTCATTCTGAGCCTTGGTGGCTTACGAAACTAGACTAGCAAGGAGCTAGGCTAGCCTGCGACAAACAACCTCTTATATCAGTAACTCTAAAATTTGATTATTATCATCTCGTGTTTTGATCCGTGTTATTATAAGTTTACAATTTTAATTTCTCAACACAAATTCACATAGGTGTTCAAATGAATCGAATTTGTCGTACTTCCAAGTTAACCTAAAAAAAAAACCTAACCCCCCCCCCCCCCCCCCCCCAACCGCCAAAAAAAAAAACTATACCTCACCAAGTTAAAAGTGGTGTGACGTAAATCGAAAGTTAGGAGTGCTATCTGGCAAACGATGAAAGTTTAAGTTATTTGAATCCGATATGCGTTTAATTTTTTAAAGTGAAATGACAAAAAAGGACATAGAGAGAGCTAGAGCTAGTTCTGATTTTCCATTTTTGTTAGCAAAATTGATAACCTCATATCATTTTGTGTGGCATAGAATGCAAGAACAAGATAAGCCAGCCATATTCCTCTCATCATCTCCCAATCTCTACACACTGAATCAACAACACTCACACCAGATCTCTCAACTCTGCATTCTTCATCCACAATGGCTAACATGATCATGGCCTCTTCCAAAACCCTAATCACCTCCCCACCCACCCCTAAATCAACCCCCACCCCCATCCCCTCCCTTACCACCCCCACCCCCAAATTCTCCTTCTCCATCCCTCCCAAAACCCTAACCATCGCCACCACCATCGCCACCACCCTCGCCGCCACACCCCTCCCCTCCCTCGCCGAAGAATTCGAAAAAGCACAACTCTTCGACTTCGACCTAACCCTCCCAATCATCGCCGCTGAGTTCCTCTTCCTCATGTTCACACTCGACAAACTATATTATTCACCTTTAGGCAACTTCATGGACAAGCGAGACGCGGAAATCAAGGAGAAGTTGAGTAGCGTGAAGGACACGTCAGCGGAGGTGAAGCAGCTGGAGGAGCAGGCGGCGGCGGTGATGAGGGCGGCACGGGCGGAGATATCGGCGGCGTTGAATAAGATGAAGAAGGAGACGGCGGCGGAGGTGGATGCGAAGCTGGCGGAGGGAAGGAAGAAGGTGGAGGCGGAGTTGCAGGAGGCGTTGGGGAACTTGGAGAAGCAGAAGGAAGAGACGATTAAGAGTTTGGATTCGCAGATTGCTGCTTTGAGTCAGGAGATTGTTAACAAGGTCCTTCCTGTTCAATAATTTGTCTAATCTTTTCGGGTTCGGGTTTGGATTCGGATTATATTTGTAATGAAGTTGTTATTACTTGTGAAATAATATTTTTGGTTTGGTTTGGTTTGGTTGTAAAAATCCAGACTAAGCCTTTGATTGGTCGTCAATTAATCGCTAGTCTGAGGTTCACCGAGTAATTTTTATCTAATTGGCTAATTAATCAGTGGCAATCTAGTGATTTTGGCCAGATTCTTGACCAAAAGTTGTAAATTCCCGCAATTAATTCTCTATCTATTTGAAAATATGGGTTGAAGAAGGTGTTAAAACGTGTTTACTTCAAAAAATACATGTACAAATGTGTATGTATACATATAAAACCTCAATCCGGTTGATCACGATTAATCCCTATTAATCATGATTAATCGCTAGTCGATACCCACCAGCCGACTAGCACCTAGCGATTGTATGAAATGCTAGTCGACACCTCACCAGCCGACTAGCGCCTAGCGATTGTATGGAATAAGTGATTCGTTTAAGTTATAAGATAAAACATGTTTTAAGGAAATAACTAAATAAGTATGAAATTGAACTAAACATGGATCCTCTGGCTAAACATGTTCGTGGTTTCAACCTGACATTGATCACAACTAGATTTGGATTAAACCGAAACGTATTCACACCCCTAGGGTATAGGGGCGCCTTCGGGATGGGAATTGGGTTCGTTGGGTTCATTTGGTACACCGTCACGATTAGATCTTGGATTCTTGATGTGATACCGGGATGGATTTTTTGGCTGGTGAACCCGAGAGTGATACTAAAGAAGCATGTGGGAAAAAGGTTAGAAATTGGGTTCGGTTAAGTGAGAACACTGCCACGATTGAATCAGGTTCAAAAGGGTTGCAATGAGGAGTCACTCCCGGGTTGGTTGATTTGGGTTCGTCGGGTTCATCAAGTAACGCCGCCTCTCGCACCCTAATAAGCACCACCCCAGCTGTTTGATAAAACATAAAAGTACCTAATGAGAGTTTCTTGTAGCTTTGATAAAACATTTCAATCTTTCAGATTTTGACATAAATGATAAATACTCCATCCATTTAAGTTGTGATATAAAACACATTTAAAAAAATAAGCGTACAGTTAAATGTCAAACGAAACACCAGTCACTTGGCTAAACGTGTTCGATTTGAAGCTGAGCAAACCGGGTTTAGACTAAACCGAACTTGGCTAAACGTGTTCGATTTGAAGCTGAGCAAACCGGGTTTAGACTAAACCGAAACTCGCAAATTCTTATTATGTTGTACAGAAATTGAAATTTGCACCCCCACAACTGTTTGATTAAAGTATCCAATGAGAGTTTCTGGTGGCTTTTGATGTCACTCAATCAGCATAATGCTAAGAATCAGCTTTCCTGTCATCAAGTTTTGTTTAACTTATATAAATAATTAAAGATGTTTATAAAAGCAATTATTGTTCCATAAAATCTGATCTTAAATTCTAATGGAAACAACCATGACTATGACCTTTAGTTAAATTAATCTTGTATTTTAGCCTTTTCATAGGCCGGCAGTCCTTATGTTTTGTCAATTTGTCTTCAGTCCTCCTCTACCAAATTTTTAATTTCAACTGGTTGCAGTTTAGAAAAGTAGAAAACTTCCTGTCACCTCTCTCTTTTGGTGTATAGTGTATACATGCTTCGCTGCAAGCGTTTTCTTTTGACCCCGGAAAGTCAAACCCAAAGAACGAAAGACACATATACATCATTCTTATGTGTCGTACATTTCGTCAAGAATGTGGGCAGAAAATATTAAATAGTTGAGTTTAGACCAAAACATTATAAAGAAATTCTCAATGGACTGAACCTGCAGGATAGTGAATATTGTAGGGCTAAAATTTTAGGTAATGAAAAGACACATAATATACAGTCAAGATTAAAAACAAATATTTCACACTTAACTTCCATTTCAATGGCTCCCTGTTAGCCACTTGCTGTTGAAAGATGACTAAATTATTAAAGAAAAAAAATGATAGGATGATGTCAACTTGACCAAGTCAAACACTTGTTTGTCTCATTGTCTTTGTGTGTTTGTAGGCCTTTCTTTTGAGTTCACACCCTTGTACCTGATGCATTAGACATTAGACCTCTCAAACACAATATACACACAGATATATATGTGTATGTATATATATAAATGAAGAAAAACATGGCTTAGTGTACGTTCATTAGTTGGAAGTTAAAAGCTGAGCTTAATTATGGGAATTCTGAGCTTCTGTTTCTTAGTTTTATCCATTAACGAACTAGTTTCGGGTCAAATAACGACGGAACCCAGTGAAGGTCCGTGTGTGTGAAGTTTTTGGTTCGTAACTTTAACTCGTTAGCAAACTTTTTGATCTAATTATCTGTGTCCTGATCATAGTGGCTGCTATCAACAAGCTGATAGATTACTGGGGTTTGAAGTCAAAGCTGAATATAACTATTGATCCATGCACCCCGGGCGCACCATGGGCTCCAGAGTCCGCAAACCCACGGGTCGCTTGTGATTGTGCTGCCAACATCTGCCATATAACTCACTTGTCAGTTTTTTTTCGCTTTGCAACTTCTAATGTAATAATAAAAGATTTGAGATTGATTATTTATTTATTTATTCGGTTGTTTCGTGCAGGAAGATATATGCTGTGGACATTTCTGGTGAACTCCCACAAGAACTTTTTCAACTTACAGCGCTTATGGACTTGTGAGAGATTAATAACTTTTAGTTGAAAATGAGTTTATTTGACCTTGAAAAGTCAAAAGTCAGACTATACGTGACCCGATGATGTAACTTTGAACGTTAAATTGCGCAGGAACCTCGGGCAGAACATACTAAGTGGCTCTATCCCTCCGGAAATAGGAAACTTGCTCAAAATGCAATATTTGTTAGTAAATCTAAATCCCATCTTAAACTTATTCTGGCTCTAAATTAAGCATTTAACTTAATGTTAGAGTAATTTTAATCTACAGGAGTCTTGGCATTAACAATTTTAGCGGTCGCGTGCCTGTGGAGTTTGGCAAGCTTACCAAGTTGAAATCCTTGTTAGTAAAAATCTTTGATTATCAAAACCCTTTTTAAGTTGGGCCTTTTCTAGCCCGTTTGCGTCTAGTTGGTCCAAGTATGACTATGAGTCTGCTAGCTTTTGCATCAGCTCCGTATCACGTTTTATATTTTATATTTATTTTCTTGTTTTACCGCCATTCAGAAGCTTCAGTTCAAACAACTTTAATGGACCCTTGCCTGTTGACTTAGGAAAGTTGACCTCCTTAGAGCAACTGTAAGTATATTCATCTTGTTTCAAGGGTTAAATCCGTAAACTCGTATATGAAATTACTAAGATTTGATTTTATATGATATTGGTCAATTAGGTACATAGACAGCAGTGGAGTTAGCGGGCCGATTCCTCAAGAACTATCAAACTTGAAATCCCTTCACACTGTGTAACATAATGATTCCATAAAAGTTTTTAATCTTTTTAGCATGAGAATATTGTATTTTGTTTAAACAAATTTGTTCTTAACAACAGGTGGGCATCAGACAACGGTTTTACTGGAAAGCTTCCGGAGTTTTTCGGAACTTTTACAAATCTTACAACATTGTAAGCAGGACTAGCATATATATATGTATATATATTTTGATTATGGAAGTTTAGTTTCTTGGTAATGGATTTTGGTTAGTGTTCTTCAGGAGACTCGAAGGAACAAATCTCGAAGGCCCGATTCCCAGCAGTTATGCTGCTTTGACTAAACTCGAAGACCTGTAAGATTATTCAGCAGTTCTATAAAACTCATAAATATTTACAGGATTAAAGTGCTCATATGTTAATTTAATCCAGTCTATTTATTCTTTACTTTTTCCGTATAGGCGAATTGGTGATCTAAGTGGTGAAGATTCGACCCTTGATTTCCTGGTTAACTTGGCAAGCCTCTCAATTCTGTATGATTTTTTACTTAGCTTTTCGGTTTTCACTGCACATAAATGCAAAAAGTAGTGTTTTTTTCATATTCTTTTTTGTACTAAATTAGTGAAAGTTTAAGGAATATATGATTTAACTCGAGTATTGTCTTGTAGTTCATTGAGAAGCTCCCGAGTAAGTGGTGAAATTCCGCCACAAATTGGCACGTTTCCTAACTTACAATCCCTGTAAGTTCCCTTCTGTACTTGTAACTATTAACACATTAATTTGTTTGCATAAACAGTATTTCTACTACGATAATCTAAATCTTTGAATAAAAGGAGTTGTTTACATAAACAGTATTGAATGCGTTTTAATTAGACTTTGAGAATGGCTTTCAACCCGTTTGAGTGTGTACCCGTTAATCACATTCCCATATTACCTTTTTTTTAATTGGCCCATTTGATAAGTAAACGGGTCTAAATTGCCACCTCTAGTTTGCACCGTATGCCAAATGCAATGCCTGCGGTAGGATCTTAATCTAGTCTCATGTTCTTGATTTTGCAAATCTTTTGAAGTGACTTGAGCTTCAACAAGTTAACAGGCAGCATACCGAACAATTTCCAAGACTCACAATCGTTGCATTTCTTGTAAGTCTATCAATCTTTGTCACATTAAACCATCTCATATAATCGATTATTGTACTAACTCATGAACTATATGAGTTTTCAGGTATCTTGGAAGCAATATGTTAACGGGGGAGATCCCGTCAAATATCATAACTCCACAGCTCCGGGCATTGTAAGCTCCTAACTCATGTTTTCGGTTACCTTTACGCTTTCTTATATTTATCTGTTTTTTGTTATGATCTTGCAACAGAGATATTTCATTTAACTCCATCACCGGGAACTTGCCTGCTAATTTCGCCAAAATTGAACGGTCATTGTGAGTTTAACAACATTTTACTCATTGAATATTTAAAAATGTTCAAAAACATAAACATATACTATTTTTACAGGAATGTTGTAGGAACTTTGGTGAATGGAGATGGCTTACTAGACGGGTATACCACGTTTTATATAAAATTTCGCGGTGTTCTACATTTTCTTGGACTTTTACGTCAAACGGCCTAACTTTTTAAAACTAAAAACCGGTGCAGGAAGGCGTCTGAGATCTCACGATGCCTTTCGAGTGATAACAAGTGCACAGAAAAGGTTCCAATCAGTAAGTTCTACTGAACATAATTCATTAAATCGTCCACATTGAATAGTTTGACTTCCAAGGTCAAATCGTACAAGTTATATGGTCAAATTCGATTACTAGAGCTTTGATGCTTTCACTTTCTCACACTTATTATCTTGTTATGAATTTAAATTTAAGAGTAAAGTACACGGATGGTCCCTGTGATCAACCAAATTTTTGGATTTAGTCCCTAGTTTTTCGAAAGTATTCGGATGGTCCATTTGGTTTGCACTTTGTAACCTATTTAGTCCCCAACTTTTGCCAAAAGTTCATGGATGGTCCCTGGGGTTTGCACTTTGTAACGCATTTAGTCCCCAACGTTTAGTGACTAAATGCGTTACAAAGTGCATACCACAGGGAATATCCGTGTACTTCTGGCAAAAGTTGGAGACTAAATGCGTTACAAAGTCAGGGACCATCCATGTACTTTAAAAAAGCTAGGGACTAAGTCTGAAATTATGGTTAGCCAGAGGGACCATTTGTGTACTTTACTCTAAATTTAACTATACAAAGTTACAAACATAAAACTTTGAAGAATTCATGTCAATTTTCAAGTTGAAAATCAGCTTGTTTGACTTCAAGATTTGACTTTACTATGCAGATTCTTTTGCTGTCAAATGTGGTGGCTCGAAACAAATATCTTCATATGGTATTAGCTATGATGATGATTCAGAAATCCTAGGGGCTTCATCGATCTACACGAGTTCTAATAATAATTGGGCGGTAAGCAACACGGGTAGTTTCATATCCAACCCGAACGGGCCTCAATATACAACACAAACCGCTTCTCAAATCACAGGTACTTTAGACTCTGAGTTATATAAAACAGCAAGAGTCTCGCCAAACTCGTTAAGGTATTATGGGCTGGGCTTGAGAAATGGAAGATATAATGTTGAACTTCATTTTTCTGAAATACAAATGGATGATTCTGAGTCGTGGAGAGGCCTTGGAAAACGCTTATTCGACGTTTATATCCAGGTACATATTCTATGCTATAAAGTATAAAATTGCAGTGGCAAAACGGTCAATACGTGTTTGGGTCAAAACATGTATTTTTTTTTGCAAGGGTCAAAATAGGTCACGTTGACTCGAAACACATTTTGTACAAATTTCTTATAGAATATTAGTGAGCTAAATATAATTACAAAAAGTTGTATAATTTTCATTATAATCTAACAAAAATTTTGAAAATGTTATCTGAGATTTTATGCATTAAAATACACAACTTTGGATACTTTTGACCATTATGGATTGTTTTTGTATAAGCAAATTTTTAAACAGTTTGGCCCGTTAGAGATAAGCATATTCCAAATCAACCTAAATGGGTCGAAATTACCATCTCTACTATGAGAAAAATATTTTTCCTTCTTGAACGGGTTTGGTACGGGCTGTTGGTGATCATATTGTATCCATTCTTTTTACTTACATGTTTATTTTTTGTTAAATTTTTGATGGATCAATTGGAAAAGGGTGAAAGAGTTGTGCAAGATTTCAACATAAAGGAAGAAGCATACGGGGCGAAACGTGCTTTGGTGAAATTGTTTGAAGCCAACGTAACAAACACGAACATCGACATTCATTTTAAATGGGCCGGGAAAGGAACTTGCTGCATTCCGGTTCAAAGCACTTTTGGCCCGTTGGTCTCAGCTATATATGTTTCTCAAGGTTAGTTTCCCCCTTCATTTCGGGTTAGCTTTATAATAATATTGTATTACTAATTGTCAACAAAATAACTAATAATGTTATACAAAAGCGTTTTGGGTCAACCCAGCCCGTTTTGACACGTGTCAACAATATAACTTGTTTTAAAAAGACTCGTCAACCCACCTGACCAGTCCAATTTTCCACATCTACCCCCCTCCCATTTTTTGATAAATGTTAAGTTTATGTAACAATATAATCTTGTTTTATTTGCTAGTATCCACCTTTTCGGGTTCATCCAATGGTAACAAGAAGCAAGTCGGAAGAATTGTTGGGCTAACACTTGGGGTTGTCGCCGGGTTGTTTATTACGGCGTCTGTTTTTTACTTATGGTGGGTAAAGAAGACACCAGAACATATACGTGTCGGTTCAGACTCTCCCAAGAAAAACCTAACTTCTGCTTAGGTAGTTTTGTGTAAACCTTAAGCAACCACAACTTGGGTTTCTAGCTTATGTTTCTCATTGTTATGTCTTCTACATGCTGTCCAGTTTGTGTCTTTGTGTTAATGTTGGGAACTTGTGTGTAATATGTCTATAAGAAACTCATATAAATAATGAGTTTAAATAAATACAAGAAGTTTGAAGTGTAATTATACTATACAAAATGTGTTACAACTTTTTGTTTAAAACTGCACTACACTTGCTAGATAATAACGTTATCGAAAATATGTAGTAAAAGCGATGTATATGAGTATATCGTATCATTTTTAAACTAACGGGTATATCCGATACTCGATGCATACCCAATGGGTATTGGACTGTATATGGTATACAATTTTACAATCCCGTGAATATGAGACTTGGATTATCAATACCTGTTCCAAACTCATCACATTGCCATCGTTGTAAACTTGGATATGAGTGAACATAATTTACATTACATTTTTATTAACATTTTTTAGCAACTTTTAAAATTTCAAAACATATTTGAATAATCTGTGAGAAGTAGGATATCATACCGAAATCAGAACATTAGCAAAACATAATTCATTACAATTTAGCACATCATAATATCATTCAAAAACGAAATATCATATTAAAAATTCACAAAAGTTATAGTTACCCGAATTTCAAATAACTCATATACGGAAAGGTAAACTATGACGTGACAACCCGATCTTACCCTAGGAGCCGTGAGCAGGTACAAGTGGTATCGGTGTTTATTAAAATTATCACAGTGGAAATTTATTAGGACCGGGTGTCAGGAAAAATATCAGAGTTTTCAAAACACCGTAGTTTTCATTTCATAAACTGTGGGATGAAATCCATATTTACGTAAAGAATTTTCACCGGGATAAACCCTTGATTACAAAACACGTTTTATTCAGGTTTACATAGCTACTTATTTAAGCTTGAGTGCCTCATAGCACTTTTCCTTCTTTTCATAGTAAATCACCTGAAACGCTTTTTAAAAACATTTGATCAACAAAAAATATTGGTGAGTTCATTCAATTCGTATAGAAGACACAATATTGCAATTACAACATTAAGAGTTTTTACATTTGTTTATATCTTACTATTACCCAAAGGTATTTGTCACTAGGCAATTCCTGTGACTGTGGTCATATCACTGTTGGTCATTCTCCCAACTAGTGAAGCTTATCAAGTAGTGTATACAAAACCCCACATACTGACAGTAATTTCTCAGTAAGAATTAATCATTGTAAATACAATTAGAAAACATTTAGGGTTTTGAAAGCATTTTGATAAAAAGAGAATGACTCACTTTGCAGATTTAGGGTTTTCAGTAATAGCCTTCTTGTCTAAATCTTATGTTTAAGCACACAATGCAACACGTATTAGTGTATTAACCCAATTCAAACTTTAACAATAATCACGAGATCAAAACCACAACGCAGATGACAAAGTATAGCCTTATTCAGGCAGCACTTAAACATCTGTTGATTTGGTTTCAGATCAATCGGATAGGGTATCGTACCAGTGATCCGGGTTAGCACACTGATTACGAAGCAGATTTTTAGGGCTTCGGGAATAATAACAATACTACGAGAGAAAGAAAAGAAATGAGCAACTTCGAATGTCCAGATCCAGTCCAATTTATAGCTGGATTTTGACCTTGTCGCGTCGCGCGACCGAGTTCCACCATCACCGTCACGTAGCGCGAAGGTGTAAGCCTAGGGCATAGGTGGCATGAGTCACCACATAGGCATGCCACGTGGTGCTACGTGTCAGCTGGCAATCAAGGAGTCGTCGCGTCACGCGACCGTACAACTCTATCACCGACGCATAGCGTGACGAGGCCCAAAACTGGGTTTCTTCGTTTTTCATGCTGGTTTCCTTCGTACGCATTTGGAGTCTCAATTATGAATTGTTATGGGTCTTGTTAGAGGGTTGTTATACTATCCACACAACTAAAACTATAAGGGTGGGTAGGGTGTAGTTGGTAACTCCAATCCGGGTACCTATACCCGAATGGTTACACTGTTGCCAATAAATCGGGTATCAAAATTGGGTTGGGAATTCTTTGACTAGTTACCGATTGACTGAATACGTTGATTGTATGTGTATGTGACCGTAGGGGTTGCTAGGGTTGTGGGTATTGATTGCGAAGGGTGGCACCAGGAGAGTGAGTTCTGACGGGTGCCCCTTGGGGAGATGAGGTGTAGACAATTGATTTGATGGTGAAGGGGTTGATGTGGATTCTATCAATCTCGAACTGTCATCTCACTTTTACCATAAACTACCCTAAAATACCTTAATAGGTGGCAACAGGGCTTGGCCCATTTACTCCACTCTCCCTCTCTCAACTCTCAATCTTTCTCTCTCTTTCTTTTACACTACCATAAGACCATACGGTGTGGACTAGCGCCCTTCACCAACTAAGAAAGCAAGATGGCACCCCCAACAATGCTGCAGTCGCGCCATCAACCAATTCGTTGTCTGGTTGATGAGCGCCAAAACGTGGGAAATTAGAAATTTTTATGAATCTGACCATTAAGCAATGGTCACTTAGTAAAAAAAACCTTATATATATATATATATATATATATATATATAACACATATCATTCAACCAAATCACATACAACCCAATCCTAACTCACAAAACATTCTAAACTCTCAAACACTTAAATTCTCTCTACTTTGTTGTTTAATTGTAATAAAAATGATTTAAATATAAAGCAAAATTAAAATAAAGTTAATGTTCAATTAATGATGACAGAGACTTTATTCCATTGTATGACTAGTTAACAATAAAGCTCACTGCTGAGTTATCACCTACGTGACACTGATGTAGGGTTGTTCACGAGCCGAATCGAGCAGACCTTTGCTAGTGCTTGGCTCGTTTACAACCGAGCGAAATCTGAACGAGCATATTCGAGCGTGCTATTTTTCGAGCGAGCGATGAGTGATTTGGATAGTCATAGATATATAATGTTTCCTTCGATGTCTCCGCTATCGGGTCATGACTAAGGTCCAACTGTCTGAGGATGACACTAAGATTGAGGTCGGATCGTTCGAGGATGAGGCTTTGGTTGAGGTAAGTGAGGCGATGAATATACAACAAAGAACAAGTGTCGCATTGTGGCGTATGGTGAGAACGAGAGATGATTGACGTCTGTGATTGATGAAAGAAAGAAGTCAAATAATGTCGCTTCACGACTTAGAGTTTTAATTTTAAATTTAGCGTTATATTTTTATTGGTTTGATTAGTCTAGTATGTATAAATATAATTGTATATTTGCATAATGTGGGCCAAATCTAATAGAGCGGTATGTAAAAAATATGAATATACATGTAATTTCGGTGTGCATGTATAATTATATATATAATGTATTAATATAAAAATAATTCAAGCCGAACCGAGCCAGGCGGACCTTTGCTCATACTTGACTCGTTTGCAAACCGAACCAAACCAAGCATAACTGCACACTCACACGATCTTTGCCGACAGATAGGAGCATTCGGTGGAACCGGTGAACTACACTTGCTTCTGGATAGATTGTGGGACTTGTCGGAACGAGGAAGAACTGTTGACGTAAAACCCGCTTTTCCGCTCTTTCCCTCTCTTCTTTGCGACAAGCTTCGGAACCTAAGTCAGAGAGATGAGATCAATGAAGGAGAAGGAAGAGGGCACAGGAGATTCAATTCAGTCAGCTTAGCGAGCATATCCAAGCATTTTCCAAGTGAGCGCTGAACGAGCGACAGGCGATTTGGACAGCCCTACACTGTATCTCACATCACCCAGCCTAATAGGTAACTACTACCCAAATTCACTACCCGATTTAGATACTTGAATAAGCGGCCCGAAACCCACCACCCAAGAACACTACTTCCTCCCTAAGACATGTAACTATTTAAAATATAAAGCAAAGTTATCTCTACACTATATAAATATATATATACATATGTATATATACATATGTATATATACATATGTATATGTATATATATACATATACATATATAGGGTGGGGTTTTAGAGTGAAAACTAGTGTATTTGCGAACTGAGTGAACAAATCCTGGCCATTGATCTACACACGTGTATGGCTAGGATCTTATCATCAAATCGTAAAATACACTAGTGTATTTCAACATCAAATCCTGACCATTGATCTACACACGTGTATGGCCAGGATTAGTTCACTCAGTTCGCAAGCTACACCAGTGTTCAATCTTGATCCTAATCCTATATATATATATATATATAATATGGGGATGGTTCAAATGAAAACCACTTTTATCGCGAAAACTCGAAAACTAATTAAAAAAGCCTAAAAACACACAATTTTTTTTTCTTTTTTTATTATTAAAAATAGCAGATTTTTTATATAAAAAAAAACTTTTTTTTCAAAAAAAAAGATAATTTTTTTTGTAGCTACACATGTGAATTATTACACATGTGCACTACAAATTTTTTTTTTGAAATTTTTTTATATAATTTAAATAACGAAAATTGGTATGCAAAAAAAAAAGAACAATTTTTTTTTTGAACTTGGATTGTTTTTTACCAAGTTCTTGTGGTTTTTTCATTCGTTCTCACGGTTCTTGTGATATTTAGCGTTCTCATTTAAACCCTCTCCTATATATATATATATAATAAGAGATCAGGAGAAAACGACCAAAAGTGTGAGAACGGTGGGAACGCATCCTGGCCCAACACGTGGCGCGTGATTTAATTAGGGCGTATGGGCTTTTTTGTCATTTTATCTTCCGCTTTTCCAATTCCGCTTTTTACAATATTGATTTATTTTTTAGGTTTAAGATTTTTGGCGTTAACCAAATTCAATAATTATATGGCGTTTTAATGGTTTCATTGTATTAACATTTTGGCGTTTATGACGTTTTTCAAATCTCTCTGAATGGCGTTTTTCAATGCGTTTTAGACAAGATGACCCATTGTTCTATTATTTTTTTAATACATTTTGGCGTTTGTGGTATATTGGCGTTTTATAATTATATTACGACCACAGGGAAAAATATAGAAGCGAAAAAAATAAATTAAAAATCCTAATCGGATTTCTCTTCACAATCTTCACTGGCATCAGTCTCTCTCTTCTTTAATACTACAAGAGCTGTCACCAAATATATGACGTTTTATGTAAAACTTAACAAATCCATCGGTTTGATTATTTTGCTTGCTCGTTTGTTGAGTTGGCTTTTTGTGGATGTTTGAGGACATAGATCTATGACGTGTGGATGAGTTTTTCGCTTTGTTCTTCAACTTGATCTTCATCTTTATAATCATCCCACTCTTCAGTGTCATTGATCTATTCTCCTCATCCAAGCCTTCTTCAAGAACAAAGAACACAAAATGACATATGACTATCATCAGTATCTTTTTCTTGAAGATTTTGTCCATCTCATGCAGCAAAATCTTACTGAGTTACTCTCCTCATCTAACAATCCACTCAGTAAAACTTCACGTAGAACAATACTGAATATCCAAGAAAGCATATTAGCCATATTTTGATTTTTTTTTAATTTTTTGGCGTTTTACAGTGAGTGGTATTTAGTAGTATTGACGTTTATTTTTTTGGTTTGATCAAAAGGAAGTTTCTGAGACGTATCATTTTATAAGGTTGTCTTTTTGGCGCGTAGGTTAGGCGGTGCATTATTTATAATAAAGTATTCGTCGTTTCAGTTACTGTTTGTAATTATTGTTTTTGATAAGCTTTTATCTCTAAAGTCTGTAACACGTCCCATCTTTCAAGTTTGACATTTTAGATTCTAATTTAATAAATTTTCCGTCTCTTCAGTTTTACTGTTTTGTAGTTACTGTTTCTAGTTACATTTTCAAGTTTGGTTTTTATAATACTTGTCCAAAGTAATTTTAGTATGGTTTGGTAGTTTTTTGGGCGTTTTATGGCATGTTGGCGTTTTGACAAACATTTGGCTGTGTGGCGTTTTTATTACATATGGCATGGTTATTATATAACAATCAACTGAAAAAGAAAATTAAAAAAATATATATATAGAGAGAGAAAAAGTATATCGTACATTACGGCTTAACGTACTTCACGTACAACAACGTACGTGATTTGTTCTATAACATGCGTGATTAATGTTTTCAATATGCGTGAT
The DNA here is from genome assembly GCA_030545235.1 of Helianthus tuberosus. Lineage (NCBI taxonomy): Eukaryota > Viridiplantae > Streptophyta > Magnoliopsida > Asterales > Asteraceae > Helianthus > Helianthus tuberosus. Next base: position 16,240 of record JARYGA010060653.1, read on the forward strand.
TATTGTGTTTCAACATGCGTGATTTTGGATTTTTGAATTATAACGTGCGTGATTTTAAAATGAACGTGCGTAATTACCTGTCGTACGTGATGTACGTTAAGCCGTAATATACGTTACCTTTCCTCTATATATATATATAAACAATTGAACTTCCAAATCTTCACTGTCACCAGTCTCTTTCTTCTTTTTTGAATAATCTTAACTGGCTGTTTCGACTTTCGTATGATTCATTTTGTTTTTGAAGTAGTTTTTTGTCGCCATTTGGAAGAATAAAGTGTGAGATCAGCCTCTTTTTCTTGAAGATTTGTCCATCCCATGCAGCAAAATGTTATTGAGTTACACCCTTTAGCTAACAATCTTCAATTTCCAAGGAACGATGTTTGATTTTTTTAACTTTTTGGCGTTTTACCGAGAAAAAGAACGCCACTAAATAAAAGTACCTTAAACCTCTAAATTTGACCATGCTAAAATCAATAATGTTTTGCTGTATGAGATGGACAACATTGTTAATCCTCAGTTAAGAAAGATCTCTGACAATGTTGTCTACCCCATACAGCTAAACTTTATTGACAACAAACTTCAATAATGTTTTTGTATGTTTTGGCGTTATAAATTTTATGGAAGTTGAGGATAAAGTCAATAAGATTTTACTCAGTGAAATGGACAATATGCTCAGTTAAGGATTTTGTCCATTACATTGAGCGAAACCTTACCCACAACCAAACTGAATTTTCAAATAAACGTTTTGGTTTAGAGGATATTTTTTTATATTTTTTCCCACCCAAGCTAAAATGCTAAAAACTAAACCTCCAAAAAACCTAAAAAAATATAAAAAACACACAATTTTTTTTAAATATTTTTTACCTTGAAATCGCTACTTTTAGTAGGCAATTTTTTTTTGTAACGAAAATTAGCGATTTTGAGGTAAAAAAATATAAAAAAAAATTGTGTGTTTTTTAACTATTTTTAGGTATTTTTTGTTGTGTTCACATTGGTTCTCGCGGTTATCGCGGTTCTCGCAATAAAGGGTGGTTCCTAACGGATCCTTCTCCTATATATATATATATAGGGGATGGTTCAAATGAAAACCACTTTTATTGTGAAAAGTCGAAAACTAACTAAAAAAAGCCTAAAAAACACACAATTTTTTTTATAAAAATCGCTAGTTTTTATATATGAAAAAAAAAATTTCAAAAAAAAATAAAAAATTTTGTAGTACACATGTGCACTACACAAATTTTTTTTTTTTGAAAATTTTTTTATATAAAAAAACTTGCAAAAATTAATATGCAAAAAAAAAAATTGGTATGTTTTTTTGGCTTTTTTAATTAGTTTTCGTGTTTTCACAATAACTAGTGGTTTTCATTTGAAGCTTCCCCTATATATATAGGGAGAAGATCATGCGAGAACCACCTCTTATTGCGAGAACCGCGAGAACCAATGTGAACACAACCAAAAATTCCTAAAAATAGCTAAAAATCACACAAATTTTTTTTTAATATTTTTTGTATAAAAATCGCTACTTTTCGAAGCCAAAAAAAAATTTAAAAAAAAAAAATTTTTTGCCACTAAAAGTAGCGATTTGAGCATAAAAAAATTATAGATTTTTTTTTATTTTTTTAGATTTTTTTTAGGTTTTTTGGGGGTTTAGTTTTTAGCATTTTAGCTTGGGGGGGGGGGGGGTTAGGTTTCTTTTAGGTTTTTTGGGGGTTTTAGTTTTTAGCATTTTGCTTGGAGGGGGGGGGGTAGGTTTTTTTAGGTTTTTTTTAGCTATTTTAGGTTGTGTTCACATTGGTTCTCGCAGTTCTCGCAATAAGGGTGGTTCTCGCATGATCTCCTCCTTATATATATACTAGTAGGGTGCCCGCGCGATGCGGCGGGGGCGACACTTTGGATTGCGGCACTCGTTGCTGGTAGTTTTCTTATTTGTATATGATAACATTATTGTGGTGGATATATGTCATAAGTGTTACACATGGGAGCCTAACACCTATAATGTCTTGCAATGTTCGATCAACTGCCTCTATCGCCTGACGTTTCGCCATCGATGCCTCATCCCATATAATTAACTTGGAGGACCTAATTAGTTGACTTACAATTCCTAAAATTTTGGGACATAGTTTACTATTTATCTACTAAATATCGTAAATTAGTATTAAATAATTCCTAAAATTTTGAGATATAGTTTACTATCTTTTTTTTTTGGAAGGAGACTTTCTCTGTACAGACCGATTAGGTCTCCGGGTTCATGTCAAAGACATTCCCCCGTCAGCCCCACTCTTCCGGACTTGATGTTCGATCGGGCCCCGACCGGCGCGCAAGCTGACTTCCGCCCGGAAACCATACTGCCCCCACACGAGAGACTCGCTGGGGTAACAGCTGGGTAAAACCGGGTTGCCCTCAAGACCGCACCATGCCTCGGTAGGATACGATCCATCATTGGGACGACCCACCCCCGAATTGCAGCAGCCGGGGATCGAACCGGAGACCTCAAGAGGAAACCGGCCCAATCCAGCCACTTCGGAACCAACTGGGCTGGAGGTGGGTATATATATAGTTTACTATCTATCTACTAATATCGTAAATTAGTATTAAATAAATATCGTAAATTGGTATTAAATAATTCCTAAAATTTTGGGATATAGTTTACTATCTATCTACTAATATCGTAAATTAGTATTAAGTAATTCCTAAAATTTTGGAACATAGTTTATCTTCTATCTACTAAATATCAAAGTTTTGTTTTGTTATAAAAATTAATAATAAATAAAGTATAGAAAAACTGTTTTAAACATGTAAAGATTCGTTTGTTAATAAAAAATACTAAACAAATGACAAAAGTATATTAGTTCAATCGAGATGTAAATTATAAGTGCAATAAAATAACACAAAACATAAACTTCAAATATAAAATAAACTTTATTATTCATGGGATAGTCTAGATCAAACAAAAACAACTGAAAATGAAAAAAAAAACATAAAAACACTTGATATATTTCATCTAATTTCTCTTCTTTTTTGATCCGTTTTTCTTGTTTGTGCTCGAATCAGCAGTATCATCTAATTCATCTTCTTTCTCATCGTCCTCAGAATCATCTAAATTTATAACCTCGACCCATTTCCATTCAGAGAGTCTCTTAGATATTTTCTTTTGATTCTCATACTTCCGATCCTTAAAAAACAAAAATTTAATAAAAAAGTTAAAAAATGATTAAATAAATTTTATAAAAAAAACAAATATTGAATAAAAAAATTTAAAAAAGATTAAATAAATTTTAAAATTACCTCTTTACTAAATTGACGTTGAAGATTAGATGGACTGAACATTGCACCATAAGAAATAATTTCAACACTATTATCACCATCATCCTACAATAAAACACCAAATAATAACATAACGAACCTGTTAATATGAAAGATTATAAGCAAAAATATTACTTAAAAACTAACAAAAGCTTGTTCGACAACTGGGGTGTTTAAATTGGTGTGTTGAATCTGAAAAATCAAATAAGTTAGTATTCACATAAAAGTAAATAAAAGAAAACAATTATTCATTATTGCGATATAACAAAACTTATCATAGAACCGACCTTAGATTTTTCAATATCGCATGCTTGTTTTTTCGCATCAAGTGAATTCAGAACTGGCTCCATATTTTAAATCTGTTTAGCAATAGAAATGTAGAATTGTGAGTGTTTGCTATGTATTTATAGTAGTCCATTAGGGTTTAGTTTTAGATTGGTCATCCATTTATTTAGGAAGTTTGTTGTGAGTTTTAAGTTTTTAAAATAAGATGCACATATCCTGTTTAGTTTGTTGTGGCATGTTTAATAGGAAGTTTGTTGTGAGTTTTATCTATACTATATTAAACATGCCACAACAAACTGACTCTGTACAAGTAAAATTAGGGAATATTTTAGTTTATTAATGCCGTTCAAAACAAAAAACTTGGGTAAAAAACAAATGTTAATGCACGGTACCTAGGTAATGGTCAAAGTTGGCTTGGGTAAAAAACAAATGTTGGCTTTAATCAATTGTACATTTACGCATCGGCTATTTGTACTTTATGAACGCACGGTGAAACTAAAAAAAACAACTATCGAAATGTTTAAAAAAATGTGTCGATCGTCATGGTACCTTCGGATTTTTTAAAAACATTACGGGTTGTAAGATATCGCAGGAATACATTAAAGAATTAAAGAGGGGGGGGGGGGAGTGTAACTAATTATCCATAATTATGTTAAATGTCAAGGATTTAAATGTAATAGATTGAGGGACTAAAAAATAATTATGGTTTAAAAGACCACTTTACCCTTATTCTAGGGGTTTATTTATAAATAATAGGGGAAGAAGTTCTTAACTTTTGGGAATCCTTCCCTCATGTATTATAATATAGTATAGATATGGTTAACGAAGGACGATAAATAGTAACTTTATTTTTAAAATAATATATAGCTTGTTATTATTTTTTATTTAATATATTATAATAGTTTACTATTATATTTAGTTTTAGTAACTTTTTTTTTCCTTTTTAAAACCATATATTTTATTTACCATTTTTTAATATTTTTTTTTCTTTTTTAGAACATATCTTTATCAAATAATATGATACTTTTTTTAATAATTTAAGTTTATAACGTTTTCTAAAAACTTAAGTACGTAGTTGTGTTTGATTTTTTCTTTCGACATTCCGTTATAAGTTTTGCTAAAAACAAAGTTGTACTCGAAATAAAGTATTTATTTGGTATTATAAAACGGTACAATGATAAATTAAATTGTTCTAATAATTTGGCTTTCTAAACAACATGTTTTATTTTCAAATCAAAATTGTTTTATATTATCGCAATGCGCAACGGAAAAAAAAACTAATTTAGAATATAAAGCAAAGTTATCTGTACAATCTGATTATCCTATACTTTAACCCTTTAGCTATAATTGGTCAATGCAGTTTGAGAAAATAATCTATTTTCTAATTATAATAACGTACAATATAAAACTTTATAAAATGTGTCTATTCAAATAACATGAGGAATCACGACTCGATAATATATTAAAAAAATATTATAGTTGCATTAACCGTTGTTCGTTTATGACTTTGCTAATATAGTAATATGCCTTTACGTGTTATCCAGCTTTATTATGTATAGACAAGTTTAGCATGTGTTTAGGCATCTCAAGATATACTTTTGATAACCTTTTAATATAATATCTCTGTAATTATACTTTAAAGATTGCATCATTGTATTCCTGTTAATTATATGATTTGTTTTTGTTACAATCAAATAAAACAAAGAGTAAACTTCTGTTTTGCTTTCTGTGGTTCGGTCGTTTTAACAGTTTTGTCCTAATACTTTAAAAATAGTCATTTTACTCCTTGTTCTTTTGGTTTTGTCACTAGTTTGCTCCACGGCCTTAACTGAAAGGGTCAATCAATCAATCATACCCAGTAAAGTCCCACCAACAGCAAAAGCTATTGGTAGGGTCTGGGGAGTGTGAGTTGTAGGCACACCTTACCTCTACCCTTAGGGATAGAGAGACTGCTTCCAGTGAGACACTCAGCTCCAAAACACACAGGAAAGAAATAAATAGAACATGAGGTGAGTGTGTGTATGAAGCTACCAATATAACATGAGTGGTGAAATAGTGTATGGTAAACAAGAGAGATATAACACAAACAGCCTATACACATAGTTACATATCTACGACCATACACTACACCTTTTTTAACGGAAAATTTGGATCACTGACGGACCACTGGAGTATCATCATGCCACCAGCGGAACCACTCGATCATATTCATCTCCATTAGGCAATAATGCATATACACCAATTCAGGAGGAAACCCAATAAATCTGGGAAAAACCCCCATTGTGGGAATCAAACCCATGACCTAATGATCATAAGCCTTATCTCACCCTCAAAATGCCACTAGACTATAATGCTATGGGCACCATACACTACACCTAAAAACACAATTGTACCCTCTCCAAGAAAGCCTTAACCTTAATCCTACGTCTCCTCGAGCTCCTATCATGGACCATGTTCTCAGAGAAGTGCAATCTTTGCAAATCATGCCTAATCCGCTCATCCCAAGTAATTTTGGGTCTGCCTCTACTCCTCCTCTCCTCCACCTCGAAAGTTTCAACCACTCTAACTGGCTCTATCGTCTGCCTCCTCTTCACATGCCCAAACCATCTCAATCTTCCCTCCTTTATTTTATCTGATATACTAGCTACTTCTAATAACCTCTCCCTAAAAGCATCATTTCTTATCAGGTCTAACCTTGTGTGCCCACACATACATCTTAGCATTCTCATCTCTGCCACCTCCATCTTGCGTGCTTGTACTTCCTTAATGGCCCAACAGTCGGTTCCGTATAACATAGCAGGTCTAATTGCAACCCTATAAAATTTCCCTTTCAATTTTGTTGGGAACCTCCTATCGCACAATACCCCAATGGCAGCTCTCCACCTACACCATCCAACTTGGATGCGGTAGGCAACGTCACTATCTATCTCCCCATCTCTCTAAACAAACGATCCTAGATACTTGAACTTAGTCACCTGCGGACCGTCAATGGTGATCCGAATGTCCTCATCGTTGTCTACTCCACTAAAGTCACAATACAAGTACTCAGTCTTAGATCGACTAATCCTTAAACCTCTGTCCTCTAAAGCTGTTCGCCTCTCTTCTAACCTCGAATTTAGTGATGGGGAAAGTTGGGGATGATGAGTTTGGGCGTGAGTTGGTGGAGATGGTGAATAACGAGAAAGTGCAGACTAGAGGGGTTAAAATTGGTGGAAGTGGAAGTGGGAGGATTGGATGGTGTTTTATGAAGATTAAATTACCAAAGTGCCCTTATTTTATACTTGAAATTACCAAAATACCCTTTCAGTTAACATACAATATGGATGGAGTTAAGGTCGTAGAGCAAACTGGCGACAAAACCAAAAGATCAGGGAGTAAATTTGCTAATTTAAAATATTGGGGCGAAATTGTTAAAACGACCAAACCACATGAAGCAAATAGAAGTTTACTCTTAAATAAATTAAAAATATCATTGTTCATTAGTAGTATTTACTAGGCTAAAGGCAGATAAGGGCATGTCTAGTTTGTGCATCTTTATGTAAAGAAAACAGTTAACCCTTTTCAAGTTGTTTCGATTAGGGGATTTGGGTGGTATTGGGGTTACCGGCATGGATGTCAGGAATCAGAATGTGAGTAACGAAAACATAACTTATTGGTTAGAGGTCATCATAAAGTTCTCTGCATACTATAATTGAAGGGGGGGGGGGGGGGGTTTGTTCCGTCCTTGTTGTGAATGTAGGTGATTTTAGGTATACATGAATTGAATTTGTGGATATGGATGAAATACATTTCAAATGATTTTTACGTGTTCTACTATGAATGTTTATCTATAATAACATGTATGTTTTTTAAATAGTTTTCCTTACAATTTTGATATGATAGATACCTATATGCACATTAGGATTTATAAGCCTAACACCTTATTTGTGTTTTTGACGAATATCCAACTAACTAGAGAGGGTTGAATATTGAATATGGGGTGAGAGTGTGAGACGAATAGAGGTAAATCACTACAGTACCACGTTCAAGGGATTAAGATTAAAGACTTATCGAATATGGTGTTTGAATAAAATGACAATTAAAATTTAATACCATTTATATTTGGTTTTGGATTTTCTGACACGAATTTCTTGTTTGTTTGGGTTTACCATATTGTTTACTTTTGAGTTATGAGTGTGAAGAACATCAATTCTAATCCGTGGGATAGAATCAAAGAGGTAGTCTGTTTGGGTTAATCCTTAATCTTTTTGTAGATCAAGCAGTTGGGTAATTCTTAAGAACTAATCTGCAAAACAGAACATCGTGAGCTCGTTATGAGAAGAAGAGGTGGGGGGTTCTTCTCGTAACTACCATCCGGCAAGAGAATAAGTATTGTTCCTGCGGTGTTGAGCGTGAGAGTGAGAGAATTTGAATGCTTAAACCTGTGGTTGAAGGTTTGTATTTATAGCCGAAGGGTTTGGAGAAGAAGATGGGCTGATGGGCCTTGAGTCGCCAACAAGGAATATCCTCTTTGTTCTTTTTGACACGACATGTAGTGTTAACAAAGGTGGAGGGACGTTGGCGCACGGTGATTGGTGCCACGTCGTCTACCGAGTGTACTTGTTGTCGAGTCTGTCATCAGTTGTGATTGGAGATCGTGGAGTAGTGAATGGTGCACGTTGATTGGCTACACATCACTATCCATTTGCACGATTGTTCTTTGTGGGGATTGTCTGGACAGAGCTCGGCGCATGTTGATTGGCTATAGGCTATTGCCTCCTGTACTAGATGTACCTTCATGTGCCATCCAAGTTGCGTGTACGCGGGTAGGTCCCACGCAGGAACTCTGGAAGAAGTTGAGTGTTGTGGTAGTTAAGTGTGGGTATGGCCATGCGCCCACATAGCTTGCGCGACATTTGGGACCATACCCCTTCAAATCCCCCAGTCCAGTGCTGCTCCCATGAGCAGATAGCAAGTGGGTGGAACTCAGGACTAGTTGAGTGTTGCTTTGTTTAAGACATTGGTTGGCGCGGCCCAACTTGGATGGTGCACACAAAAGTATGTGAATAGCTGAGACAAGGTGCTCATTTTTGTGCAATTTGAAGGTGTTGATATGCACGACTGTGGGCTTAAGATGCGTATGCCGCACATGGTGTAAATGAGGGTTTTGAAGATGTTGAGGATTGTTGTTTTTGGCGTAGGGCGCATAGTAAGTTGATTTCTGGAAAGAAAAAAAGCATGATTGTGCATGTGATGAAAGTTTGAATTTTGAAAAAAGGGAATCTCTGTGGATAAGGGTTGGTAAGAAAGGGGTTGACTTGACCGATCACACTATGCAAAAACATGACGTTACAGTGTCGGGTAACCTTTTTGTCTTGTGTCAAGCGCGTGGGCGCCACGTGCGCGAGGGGCTGTCGTTTTGCCTTTTTGCCGCTTGATGTGCAACACCCTGATTGGGCTTGCGTGCTAAGTGGGCTGCACGGTTACCCATCGCATTAAATGCGATGGGTAAAAATAGATAAATTAGGGTTCCCTTTTTATCACTTCATCAAATCTTGCTATCACTTTCTCTCAAATCTTCAAGCGATCTTCAAATTTCCAAGATCGTTCTTCGGTTGTTCACCAACTTTCCAGAATTCTTTCAAGTCTTCAAGGTCTTTATTGAAGATCTTCAAATATATATCCAGAAAAACTGGTTTTCCATTACAAACTACTCATTTATACTGTCGTCTTCATTAGGGTTGTAAACGAACCGAACGAATGCGAACAAGGCCCTGTTCGTTTTAGTTCATTAAGGAAATAAATGTGTTCACGGACGGTTCACGAACACTTACCGAATGAAAGTTTATGTCTGTGTTCGTTCATTATGGAAATGAGCATGTTCACGAACATAAAAAATTTGGCGAACGCGACGAAAGCTAAAGGTTGATGGCCAGAGAGTAGCACTGGAACTTGAAGTTCTAATTATGGAACAAATGCCGATCATATTCGTTGACGTAAATAATAAGAAAGGAAAGAGGAATGGTGCATAAACAAGGTGGAAATAGGATTTCCTAGTTTAATTATTAGGGTAATAAAATAAATAAAACTTAAATGATACAAAACGCATAGTTAAAATATATGAAAGTACAATAATC
>JARYGA010060653.1:26143-72233 GCA_030545235.1 Helianthus tuberosus
AAACGCCGGCTGTTGCGTTTGGCAGAAACTCAGTCATACAATCCCTCTTGTTCCCAGATATCCACAAGAAAATTTACCATTTCCTAACAAGATAATATCATTTTGTTCAGCACATTCATATTTTTTTTTTAAATTTAAAATTCAAGATGTAGTTTTATAAAGGCGACTTACAGGTAGAGGGATGGGCCGTGAAAATGGTTTGTTTGTCCCAAGCAAATTATCATAAGTTGCCTTCCAACTATCAAAAACAATAGCGTCACATGAAATTATATAACTTGTTTTCACTGTTAAAACTATATATAATTGTAACTACAAGATGACATCATTTGGAACATCCGAAATAGCAAGTTAGTAACCATAGACTAATTGCATTGCTAATGATACCACAATTAACAATTTGGTTTAAAAAGAAAACTAAAAAAAAAGTAAGTGTGTGTGTATATATATATAAATATGTGTGTGTGTACATATATTATAATTATGTTTATTGTTTTTTTAAGGTAAAAGAGAAAATTAAAAATAAATGGGTAAATTGCCAAAATTGTCCCTGAGTTAATGATACATTTTAACTAAGTTTGTGATTTGGATGGAAATGGCAACACAATCAAAATGTCAGGGGTCCAGATACAATATTTTTGGATGTAACAAGCAAATCAGCCCAAACCTCAGGGATGATTTTGGCATTTTACTCATCTTTTAATCAAACCGATCAACTTTCCCCAATATACTAAGTAATAAAATAAACCAAGTAAAAATTTTTCGAACTTTTTAAATTTTGAGTGAATGAAAGTCGGATCCTAAATAATTGACTAAATATATCCACCTTATAATAGGGGGTCGAGCTTTTTTACTGTGATCAGGTTCCTTATCTCCGATCCACTGTTGCCTCGTTTGGTTCCAAAGAAGAAGACCTAAAAGCAACCGAAAGTTACTACTTATTTCACAATTTATAATTAACAAATAACCAAAAACGTACCACGGTTTACGAATTCTGAAGGATTGTTGCCGGCACTAGATTGGGCGTCCACTGGTGCATTGCTCGTTGATGAAGCGCTTATCTGAGACTGCGGTATACTATTATCCATCTCATACGTGCTGCTACTCCAAAAATCTTCTAAAATACTATGTTTATTAGTGACTTGGCCTTTTCCTATGTTTTCTGCGGGCTTATTGTCGGTAGTTATAAATGGAGGCTTAGTACAACATCCAAGACACCCTCTGCTCTGTTGCAAATAAGGTTTACAACCATCAAAATGATTAGGATTTAGGATAAATGTCGAATAGCAAATTCGTAGAATTTTGCAAATTCATGGGAAGACAAAACTGTAATTTGGGTTAAACAGAAGAGATGATGTCATCGTACGTTGGAAAAGAACTTAGTGTCTAAGGCTTGCTTTCGAATTGGGTTGTACATGTAAAGAAAGAGTGCAATTATTTTTGGATCTCATTATTAAAGTTAAACCAAAAGGGAGGTCCCCCTCAGTTTCTTGTATGTAACAAGCTAAAGGTGAAGGAAAAAGTTCCTTACAAACGACTTTATCTTTTTTTCTTTTTATGAAACACGAAATTATGTTAGAAGTACACTCAAAGTTATAATGCTAAATAACTTGAACCGTAAATATATGATAGCAAGCTTGTACTGATACATACAGTCAAGGTTTAAAAGTACGGAATCATGCCTCGAGGTGTTTTCCCTTCGCCTCATGAGACATATGCCCGAGGCAGAATTAAAAACAAATATAAAAATTATATATCTTGTTTGAAATTAACCCAAAAAGTCTAAAACATCAAAAACAACCATCAAAGCCCCCTAAGGCGCAGTGCAACTTTTCTTCTCGCTTCAGCCCTATGAGGCGCACATACCAAATAACCCCCCCTGAGGTGCCGTCTCATACTTGTTTTATGGGCGCCTCGCCTCGAGGCGCGCAAGGCGGTTGTTGTTGTTTTTTTTTTTTAAATATGCTAGATGTTCATAAAACCTACACCAGGCCACAAAGACAACTCACCATAGATGACCCTTTTAGATCAACATAGATAGCCACCAAAACCCTTTCAATTAACCACTACAAAAAAAAAAAAAAAAAAAAAAAAAAAAAAAATCTTAAGAAAACCAGTATGACAATTGTACTTTTGGAAGCCAGGCCACTGAAACTAACACTAAACCATGACCGTTTCGAATGATCTATCTTATATATCGAAAAAGTTATCGCCGAGGTTTTTAGTTCATAATCACTTTTAGATCATTTTATCGATACAACATACCAATTTTATTGTGAGCTTCTTATATACTATAAATCTTCAACCTTTTCGATCCTGGCTAGTGTTCAGTATCCATTTCTAAAAAGTTATTCATTAAAAAGCCCCGGCCACACCGATTCTTAAGACTATTTTTTACTACACAAATGAACACTCCATAGACACTCCTAACAAAACAAAAGACGTAAGATCTCATCATCACACATCATGTACTGCATATAATAAAAACCAAATTCCACTTTATATCACATTTTCTTCTACAATTCACAAAAAAAAAAAAAAAAAAAAAAAAAAAAAAAACCTCATGTACTGCATAAAATGAAAACCAAATTCCACTTCATATCATATATTTACAATTCACAAAAAAAAAAAAAAAAAAAAAAAAAAAACTTTTAATTTTTTTTTTTTTTTTTTTGCAAAATTACAACAATTTGCAGAAATCAACAACAGACACAGAAATTAATAAACTAATAGAACAACAATTTCAATGAATCTAAAAACATAAAGAAGACGAAAGAGAAAAACACTAACCCCATGAATTCAATAATTCTGCGGATGCAACAAGAAACTGATCCGAAAATTTGCATCTAAATATACGAAAACAAGCGTCAAAGAACAACCAAAATCAATCTCTTGAAGAACAACGAGTGAGCACAGTGACCTGCAAATCAAGAATAAAAACTAAAAATTGAAACTTTATTCGATGCAAATCTTGAAATTTGTTGGTTAAATTTGATAATTGAAAGTGAATATGAGAGAAAAGATGTGAAATTTACCGAAGAACATGATAATTATTGGTGGTTGATTTGATCAAAGTGCGAGCTTGTGTGTGGAGTATTATTCTCTTTGATTGCCAACACCCACTGAGAATCGGACCCTATTATGGGTTGTTTCGGTTTGCTTTACAACTATCCGGTTTTAGTGTTTTACTTAGCTTCAAAGATAAACCCCCTCAACTATCGAGAATATAACATTCGTAACATGTTGTCAGGTAATGTGTTGATCAAGGTGTGTTGGTAAGGTGTCTTGAGTAGCGATGAGCAAATGGTACTTTTTCTTGAAACCGAACCAGTACTGGTACTGGTGCCGAACTTACCTTACCAAATCATTTTTTGTATCAAGTCGATACTCATTTTTTGGCGTTTTTGAGATCACTACTTTTGGTTCGGTACGGCACCGATATTTTACTGATTTTTGTCTTCAAATATTGCACCGTACTAGTACCGTATCGAGCATTTTTTTGTACCGGTACTAAATTTTGGTGATTTTCGGGATCGGTACTGAGCTCATCCCTAGTCTCAACCTGTGAGGTGAGAATTTAAGTCAGATGATGGATAAAGATATAGATTTACACATGAAACAACGACGGCAATAGAATGCTAGTTTTTTTTTGCTTTATATGTTAGTTATCTGTCTGTGATCACTAGCGGATCTAGTTATCATTGAAACTTCTGTCGGTGAAAATTATATTTCAGTACTGTGCATTTTAAATGAAGTGATGACGTTCATTTGAGTCTTCAAAACTTAATTTGTCATAGTTATTTGAGTATGAATCTTTTAATTAGGTTATAAGGTTTAATAAACATGTAACTTTATAATTAGTATATAATGTTATAATTTACAAAGGTATGACATTATAGCGTATTGACATCTTGGGGGTGAAATAAGGTTTAGGGACTATTAGATCCTGGGTTTGATTTCCACAAAGGGATTTTTTCCCAGATTTATATTAGGTTTTCTCTTGAATTGGTATATAGGCATTATTGACTAGTGGAGATGGATATGATCGGGTGGTTTCAAGGTGATAGTGGAGATGGATACAATCGGGTGGTTCCACAGGTGACACGATGATACTACAGTGATCCGTCAGTTATCCATATTTGCCGTTAAAAAAAGATAAAACTTGATAATATTAGGGATAGTGTTGAAAGCATATTTAATAGTTAAAATGAGTAAAATCATTTGTCATAAGGGTGTTTACACGTTACTTGATTCGAATTAAAATGCAACATCTTTTAAGGTGAAGGTATTTACTTGTAACCCAAGTTATATGATGGCACCTCAAGGCTTTTGCATAGTATATAAAGAACCATGTTCAGTGTATCAAAACTTCAAAAGTTAAAGCACCTCAAAAAACGTAAAATTCAATTCTAAAAGAGTATATGCTATGCTTTCAACTCAGCATAATCTTTTTGAAAAGAATAAAGTTTCATGATTAAATTTAGAGAAAAGTAATATATTCGTATCAAGTGGAAATCTAGACTAGAAAAACAAATTGATGTGATGGTTTTGATAATAAGTTAAGGAGAATTAGTTTTCAATGCAAGTCCAATATCAAGATTCTCTTCCGTTTTCTTTACCACAAAACTAACATTATAGGATTTTGTAGATTGCAACTTATTGGTTTCGGATGGAGGATTTTATGAATATGGTCATGATTTATGGTATAAAGTGAATAATTTGTCCGCTTGACATAATTAAAAAAAAATTCATTATGAATAATAATCTTGGCAATATTGATTTGATTAAATTCAAAGTCATGAGTTGTTTATGTTAACTACTATTCTTAGGGGCTAGGAAGTGTTGATTTAGAAGTTGAAAAAAAATACCGGTTATGGATGAGCTAAACCTAAAAACAAAATGGGTTTTTATTGTCATTTTCTACCTAGCTCCTCAGGAACACTAAAGACTCAAAGCCCTCACATTTGTCACTTGCTTCGATTTCACCTTGTGGTTCCACCATCCCACAACTATCATATCAGTGGTGGACTTAGGATATATTTTTTAGGAGGAAATCGGTGGGCTTAACTAAATCGACGCAAGTTAACTACTATTCTTAAGGCTTAGGATGTGTAGATTTAGAAGTTGAAAAAATACCAGTTATGATTAGGCTAAACCTAAAAACAAAATGGGTTCTTATTGTCATCTTCTACCTATAAAAACCCTAACCAAACAGAGGTTATCCTTACCAGTGCGATAAACTCTGAAATTTCAAAAATTCTCTATCTACAATAAAAATGAACAACGATTCAAAGATTTTCACTCTTCACTCAAAAGATTATCTGTTTAAAAAATTATCAAAAGAGTTGACCTAATTTCACAACGGCTCTCATTTTGAAATCACCCCACAACTATCTCCCATATCTTGTGAAAATATTTACAAACACAGAGTTTCACTCGATTATCAACATCATCACTTCATCAAAATACCACAATGTTCTTTTAGCCAATCAACCATTCATTTACAAAACATTGAAGATTTTTTGGGCAAACTCAAATTATCTACTTTCTGATAAAAAGCCCTCTACCATCATTTCAAAGGTGAATGGTACCCATGTTCAGATCACACCAGAATTGATCTTCGCCACTTTCGCCCTAGACGATGAGACAGATAATGAATCCTTTCCAAAAACTGATCTTTATCATGAATTCATAGAGAGAGAGCGTATGATGCACAAATGACAAGAGCAACAATTTACAAAACCTAATTTTCCACTTGCCATGAAGTTTTTTCCTTCGTACCTACTCATATGTCTTTCTCCAAAAACTACAGATTACAATGAAATTCCTTCAAATGACAAGGGCAACAATTTAGAAACCTAATTTTGTTGTGTGACTGATTTAAAATAAAACGAATATAAAACAAATTTATTAACTAAAAAAAACCCTATGCGCTGGTTTCAATTACACGTTTACCACAAAAACATATTGAATATTATAATATATTGTTATTAATAAAAAAATCAACAACAACGTATAGCTTTGGGCACGCAATGGATCTAGAATTCTATTGCAGTCTATTTATTCATTCTAATTTTTTGAAATATAAATTAATGGCAACACCATCAATAGCAATTAACAGATTAATATTTACTATAAACGAATAAATTTTAGAAATATAAACTCTTACGAATAGTTTAGGTAACACATTGTCTACGAAACAACATCACATTGCTGTGATGGTATTAGTTTCGGTATATCGCACAAAGATGAAAGTGAATTGTAATTTACGCAAATATTTCGTTAATCGAAACTGACATAGTCACATTCTCAAAAGGGTTTGGGAAGGGGACATATGTGAAAATCTCTTGAGAAAATAGAAGAACGTGGGAAATGTGTATTTGATGGTAGAAAGGGAAAATATGTAATTAGTCACTAAAAGTTCATTAAGGGTAAAATAGTAATTAGTAAAAGTAATTATAATGAAAATGGAAAATATGTAATTCATATGGATTAGAAATGGGAAATATGTAATTAAATTTTTTGTTTGGGGAAATATGTAATAAGCCCTTCTAGGAGGTGGAAATACGTGGAAAACTCTTTTTGTTTCTAGTCACTTGCTAGATGTAATATGGTTTATATATTTGGGAATGAATAAAAATTTTTAAACATTAAAAAAAACTGAGGTTTACGGATGATAAAAACTAGGGTTTGTGTTAAACGAAGATGAAGAAATAAGGCTACTAGGTGTAGGGGACGTCCCCGGGCCTGCACACCCCCCGAGTCATCCCCGTCTCCCCCATGACGCGCTCGCCGGGCCACTTTTCAAAATTCATAGCCGTTACAACGGCTATATTTAATAAAAAAATTATTTATTTATAAATACTAACCATTTATCCCCATTTTCTAACTAAATCAACCCAATCTCTCTCACTTTTTTATACATTTTTTCAAGTTTTTTAAAGTTTTAGCCATGGATCCATACAATTAAAACAACCCGAACATTAAACCAAAGCCGAACCCGAAACAAAACGTTTTCTCGGTACCCGACTACTATCCAACGATGGATCTGAGTTGGTCGACATCGCAATTTTCTTTTTCGGGTTTCCAACAAAGCCCCAATGCTTTCACACAAATGAACCAAATGCAATTGATGCAACAAATGTTAATGTGAAAACCGTTTAACTCGCAATTTCAATCGCAACCACAACCTTCACCGCCACCGATAGGATCGTCTCAACCCGTAGAAGATGAGATTGAAGAATATGTGTCGGAAACGCAACCCCAAACCACCAAACGAAAAAAGGTAAACAAATAGCGCGTCTAGCTGTTGATCAACCTTCGAAACCGAAGGCGCAACCTTGGTCAAAAATCGAGGAGGAAGCATTAGCTAATGTCACACTCCGACCTGCAGCGGAATGGTACAGGGCATGATGATTGCCCATAGCTTATGACACTATTATAAGTTTAGATTTTTAAAGTCAATAAAACTAAATTTGTCACACATAATCATAGAAAATATGTAACATAAATCATACATTATTCAAAAGATAAATAGTTATGTACAAAAGTCCAATTTATTACCAAGGCATGTCCTAAGTGTCTTTGCCTTCAACTCTATCTCTTACTTGTGTACCTACATCATGTGTATAACGGTTTTGGGTCAACAAAATGTTGGTGAATAGATCTAGATTTTTAAATAAAATATTTTGCTTTATTAATTGATTTATTTTACCTAGAAACCTTTTAAAAATATAACTAAAATGCATATCCATGTGTTGTAGAAACAACCATAATCACCAGTTCACCACAACCACAACAACAATCAACAAATCACCAATATCACAACATAGATATAATAGAAATAACAAGACACAAAGACTATAGCATGCATTAGTCTTAAGCCCCGAAGAGCGATTCTAATACTGTTTGTGATACTAGGCTACAACCCATGGCCGTGGGGAACCTAGTCAGCCAGGTGGATCCACGTAAAACCTGTAACGCAAAGCGAGTAAGCACATAGACACACACATATGCAACAATAGATACGAGAAACCATAGAAACTAGAAATAAGAAACAATAGATACTAGAAATAAGAAACGCAACACATAAGGACACATTTATTTGCATGTTGAAGATTTAACTTGAAACATCTAAAACATGACACATGATACATCCTAAAAATATTTGATGATAAAAAGGGGAGAGTAACAAATCTGCTCAAAATTTGCGAAGCGTCCAAATACAACTTAGGATAAGTTGTAGCGTTTTGGGAAACAGTTATTCCAAAAGTTATCCTAATCAACATATATATGAAAACAAATATGAATAACGAATCAAACGAATAGTGAATACGGTGAGATGATGATTTCTAGGTTCACACGATTTGGAGATTTTTTTCGTTTAAACTACAAAACGATTTAAATAACTAATATATATAATAGTAAAAATATGACGAATCCCGACTAAAAAGATATTATATATATTTTTATCTAAAAGCCAATGTATAACCTCTTCAAGTTTGATATAATAAAATATATTACATTTGTTAAAATAAATATATATATATATTCCTTAATTGATTAAGAATACCAACAAATAATGATTTAGTCTAAACGTATATTTATTGATCATGAATATAAGTCTACAATGACTAAAAAATATAAATTTATAGTTTTTTGATGTTAAGTTTTAGCGACAAGTATAATATATATTTAATTTATCTACTTAGTGACAAAATATATATTTCATATCATGTGACGAAAAATACTTATTTTAGTCAAATAAATATTTTATATGAGACTAAATTTAATGACAAAATATATAATAGTCCATGACATTGTCTAAGGCATACATATAAACTTATAGTCCAATTTGTAAAAAATATACATATGTCTAAATGAATTCCCTTAACCAATTAGTTTAGGGTTCACATTAAATTGAATGAACCTACGGTTAAAAGAACACGTCTAAATTGTTTACATCTAAAAACACGATCTTTTTAGATTAATGTAATATTGATTTCTAGCATATTATATTGTTTGCATAAAAATACAACTTAATATAATAAACTATATATTAAAAACTATATCCAATAATCTCACAATTCATATTCTGAAAATTCATACTTCTACTAACCCAATTTCATTAACAAGAATTTATAGTATGATTAATCCAACAAAAATATAAGAATAAGTATCTAAATTATGACAAAATAAATTCTAGAAAAATAGGCAAACATGACTAATATGATTACTACTAAAAATTACATCCTAATATAAGTCAAGAATCATTATGGAGCAAATTAATTGGTTAATTTCAGAAAATATAAAAATCCCCAATTGCTTATGAACCCTAGAATTCATGGAATCTAATTGAACAATAATTGCCTTCTATCATCTGAATTTAAAAGGGGGCCTTTGTAGAGCTCGAAAAATAAAGTGGAATGGACTCAGGAATTACCTATAATGGAGTTGAATTGAGGTTGGAATTAAAGGAGGAAGTTCCAAGCCCTAAGTTGTTGAACGAATATTCGATCGGCATCTACGAACGTAGCAATTACGATGTTTCTTTGGTGTTCCTATCGGTGATCTTAATTTGGTTTTCGATTGTAAAAAAAATGGAACTGTAGCTCTCCATTGCAAAAGAGAATGTCAAATTTCTTAAGAAAACTTCATGCATGAATACATGAGGAAACTTTGTTGTTGAGTTCCAATTAAAATGAAATAATTATATTAACTAATCATCTCCTTATTTATTATGCTTAAAGTATACCTATTAAAATAACATTTATTTTAATAAATTCCCCTTTTAATATATGTTTAAAGACTTGGACTTTTCTTTTTCCCAAAACTAAAACATAGTTATCATGAATCTATCTATACTTTCTATAAAAGGAGAAATCTGAGTGATATAAGAAAAGCTGAGGTGGCAGCCATAGGGGCTGTCCAACAAGGCTTTTCTTATGTCATTATCACATCATAATCCTTAATATATAAAATCACTTTAATTTTCAAATGTCTGGCCCACATATACAAAATCACTTTAAAATCAATTTAAACATCTGCCCAAATACAAAAGGTCTACTGGTGTTGAACAGAAACGCCTCAAACCACTGCCCATATTCAAAATTTAAAATCCTGGCTCCAAATTCAAAATTCAAACTACATATGAATCTGTCTCCCTATAAATAACATATATGAACTTGACTCCACATTCAAATTTCAATTTATCTCTGTCACTCATATTTGCGATCATATCTCTCTTACTCAAATGCATAGCTCTCATGATTGATCCGGTTAATCTTCGATTGCAGTTCTTTGTTCTAACATTTGTTGACTCTGTTTACACATTATCATTGTTCCAACATCGTTGTTTTACTTGAAGCTCTATTTCACACACCAACGTTTCACCCCAGCTTTTCTTATGTCATTTGGTTTTCTCTTTTTATAGAAAGTATAGATAGATAGATTGTTAAAGGATGCAGAATTTGCATATTCAGTCTGTTCATTTGCGGTTACAGCTTTTTGAACTTCACATAATTTTCCAACATCATTGTTGCAACATCGTTGAGGGTATGTTTTTTTCTCTGATTTTGAATCTTAAATTTTGAACTGATCTATTCTAATTCTCGCTTTATATTTCAGCCTAATCAGAGTTGTTTAAAATTCAAACAATCAGTTGCGGGTTATTTTAGGTTTGTGGATTCTTTTAAACTGTTGATATATGTTGATAATATTTATTTTAACGTGTTGATATATTTCAGCTTTGTTTTTTCCGAGCGAGCACTGGGGAGTTCTTCTGCACTGTTTTTTAAGTCTGAAGTGTAGAAAGTGGAGTACTTCATGAAGCGCCGATGCTGTTCCAGGTTTTCTTGTATTTATTATCACTGATGATGTCCATTTTATATATTAGTTCTTCAATCAGCCTAATCATCAGCCTGTTAGCTATTTCACTATATAGTATGATTGTTAGTTCAGAAGCTTTTCATCACGTTTTACTACCATTATATCCTTCTTTTACATCAGACTTGAAGAAATATACAAGTTAAAAATGTCATCATACCCTTCTGTAGGTTCTAATGATTTAAAGTATCGCTTTATCAAGCAACTTGAGGATGAAGTATATGAGGAGAGGGCTACTTTTCAACAGCTGAAGAGGTGTTTTGATGGACTGCATCTTGGTCTGTTTACGAGAGACCAAGTGTCCAGAAACCTGATGGTGATGTCTTTCTGCACTTCAGACTTCAAAAACAGTGCAGAAGCTTTTCATCACATTTTACTACCATTATATCCTTCTTTTACATCAGACTTGAAGAAATATACAAGTTAAAAATGTCATCATACCCTTCTGTAGGTTCTTATGATTTAAAGTATCGCTTTATCAATCAAGGATTATGATCAAGTATATGAGGATAGGCTACTGTTCAAGAGCTGAAGATTATTAAATTTCGTTGTTCAGTTCTCAATGTAATTGTTGATCTATCGTCATATGTGATATGTAAATTTTAATTCTATTAATCTTTGAAGAGCATTTTATTTTAATAATTTGAGCATCAACAGTTGTTAGAGTTGATACCTGCTATTGTAAATATTGAGTTGCTACTGTTGCCAACATCTGTTATTCCCAACAGTAGTTTCCAAAGGAGAAATCAACCATTAACACAATAGAAGTTCTGAACATTCTTAAAAAATAGGTATTTTTAAAAAATTGACAAAAATCTTTAAAAGTCTATTGAAAACAACTGTTTTTAAAACATCTATTTGTCAAAAGATTCGTCCACTGTTTAAAAGTATTGTCTGTTATCATAATTTCTGTTTTTTGTAACAACTGTTGAGTTGCTACTGTTGCCAACATCTGTTATTCCCAACAGAATTGTCAACGATTAACACAATAGAAGTTCTGAACTTATGTTATTGCTCAACAGATCTTTGTCAACCAGCAGTTTCCAAAGAATTGTCAACCTTTAACACAATAGAAGTTCTGAACATTCTTAAAAAATAGGTATTTTTAAAAAATTTGACAAAAATCTTTAAAAGTCTGTTGAAAACAGTTGTTTTTAAAACATTTGTTTGGCAAAAGATTCATCCACTGTTTAAAGGTATTGTCTGTTCTCATAATTTCTGTTTTTTGTAACGACTGTTGAGTTGCTATTGTTGCCAACATCCGTTATTCCCAACAACAGTTTCCAAATAATTGTCAACGATTAACACAATAGAAGTTATGAACATCTGTTATTGCTCAACAGATCTTTGTAAAATGTCTTCAGAACATGAAAACTCCATTCTTAAAAAATAGTTATTTTTTTTAAATATTGGAAAAAAACTCTCAAAAATAGCTATTTTTTAAATATTGGAAAACTCCATCAACAATATTTTTTTAGGTTATTATTGCATCATAATCGTAAGTCTTAATATATAAAATCAATTTAAAACTGATTATCAGTGTTTTCATAGTATTTGTTGATGTTTTGAATCAACTTCTGTTTGGATAAAAATTCATTCACTGCTGAAATGTATTGTCTGTTTTAATAAGTGTTGTTTATCCTAGCGACTGTTGATTTACCACTGTTTACAACATTTGTGTCTGATGAAGTGGTAGTAGCCTTCGTTTGCCATGTAGATTATTGTTGGTGTTTAAATGAAGAGGTTTTTTTTTTTAAATTTTTTTATGGCAGAGGTTTAAAATTTGTGCTTTTAGTTTCTTGATATTTAATTTTATAGTTTTCCCATGAAAATTTATTTTTTAAATGTTTTGCATTAAATGGCTGCTGATATTTAATATCAATTTATTTGTTTATATTAAAAGTCTCTTGAAAACAACTGTTTTCCAAACCTATGTTTGACTAAGGACTGCTGACTTACTATTGTTGCATAAGATCTGTTGTTGCCCAACAGTGGTTTCCAAACACTGCTGAAGGGTATTGTCTGTTCTCATATGTTCTGTTTAATCTAAGGACTGCTGAGTTACTAATGTTGCCTAACATCTGTTGTTGGCCAACAATGGTTTTCAAACAACTGCCATCCATTATCAGAGCAGAGGTTCTGATGTGGACAGATGTTAGCCATCAGATCTTTGTAACTTTTGACACGTCAGCATTCACTTTTTCACTTTATAAACCCCTGTTTCATCCCCAAACAGAGGTTTTACTTTCGTCTCGAGTTTAAAATTCATCAGAGCGGTTTCCACCTTCTACTTCAACACTTCTTCGTCAACCTCTCGCAATTTTCAATTCCGATCATGGCTTTGATGATGAAAAATTCGCATAACTATCTGGCTATTTTTGAGAAAACCGAGAACAATTCTCTCTATCATTCAATGATTGATGTTCTTACATCATCAAAATATAAGGTCATTCTTACCGTCGACGCACCCATTTACCAAGAGACGCTCCGCGATTTTTGGGCAAATGCGAATATTGAAGAACAAAACAATGTGGCCGTAAGTATAACTTCAAAAGTCGGAGGTGAATCGGTTGCTATTACCCCCAGTACCATATCAACAACATTTGAGGTAAACGACTTGGCAGGTAAGACCTCTTTGCCAAAAAATGAGATTCAAACATACTTGATTGGGAGGGGATATGATGGACAGTTGAATCAGGCAACTATGTTTAAAGGTAATTTTCCACCAGCAATGAAATTCCTGTTCCATACTCTCTTAATCTGTCTGTCAAATAAAACTACTTCTTTTAATGAAATACCTTTGAAAATTCAGTCATTGGGGTATGCAATTTTGACAAATACTGATTTTAACTACTCCCAAGCACTGTTTGTTGATTTGGTTGCAAATTTAAAAAACATTAAAAAGGGGAAAACTACTGCTATTAAAAAGGGGAAAACTGCTGCTATTAAAAATGGGATAACTGTTGGTTTTCTTATGTTTCCTAGACTATTAAGCTACTACCTGCAAAAACATGTTTCTCAAAAAGCTTTTGAAAAAGGTAAAGCTATTAAAATGAATAGTCTAACATCTGAAACTTTTACTCGCCTTATGGCTAAAGAGTCAGATGTTTCCAAAACTGAAGCAGAGGGGAATGAGGAAATTTTAGATGAGTCCACAACTGCTCCTCAAACCTCTGTTGCTGAGCCCACTGCTCTTGGTGATCACAACACTACAACTACTACTGTGAAACCCCCACCAACAAAACTCAAAAAAACCAAAACAAAATCCAAAAAGCCCACCAAAACCAGCAAAACGGGTCCTCTGGAAGATGAGATCCCAGAGGTTAACCCTGTGACAACACAGATGTCACTACAAACCACTGTTGCTACTTCCTCACAACATGTGGAAAGATCTCAACCCATAAACCAAACTCCTCATGATTCCTCATAAAAGGAACATGTTGTATCCACAGGGACACCACAATATGATGTCATACCCTCATATGAGAGTATACTTAAAAGCCCTTCTCCCGGGGCAATGTTTCTTTCGACAGCAATTCCTTCATCTTCTATTCCACCAAAGTTTGTAACACTGCTTCAAGCTATTGACATTCACACTAATAGCAATCCCTCCCACGAACACTTTACTGAGAGTTTAACTTCAATAATAGCTAGGTCTGAACTTTTCAATTACCTAACCCATAAATAGTTGAGGAGGCTACACCTCTTGAATTTCAACAAATTCTTGATGGTATTTCAAGTGGAGCAGCTACTACAAATGTCAAATCCACTATTTTACATTTGGATAGTAGTTTCATCAGTCAGACTCCCTTGAAGGCAACCACTGTTGTGTCTATCAAGGTATCCACTTGTCACGTCCTCCGACCCGGTTTGACCCGTTTCAGGAGCCGCGGAACAGAAATCCTGCGGTATTTATTTAATTGAGTTTAACAGCGGAAACAGGATCGTTTAAAGCTAAAATTTTCCCGATTTATTTTATTTCACATTTCGGGATAAAACCCCGATAATTTACAATAGTATGATTTTACTATAAAATCGTAATGTTACAAAATTTATTTCTTTATTTTTATAATGAGCCACTATCTTTAAGCTTGAAATGCTCCACAGCACTTTTCCTGAATTACAACAGATCACCTGAAACATGTTTGAAAAAGGTTTTGTCAGCGGGAAATACTGAGTGAATCATTCTATTTACTAAAATAACATATTTGTTATAATTTACAGTATTAAGAGCGATTACAATGTTTCTGATATCAAGCCAACTACCCACGATATTTGTCACTTGACCCATTGGCCCATTCGTCCAATGGTGTCTGTGACTATGGTCATATCCCCCATTGGCTGCCCCAATGGTGACGATTATCAAGTATTGTATACAAAACCCCACATACCGGCTGTAACTTGGTGATTACAAAGACTTAATCCCCGTAATTATAACTTTGAAATAAACCATGATTTTGTAAATAGATTTGATAAAAAGAGAGAATGACTCACATTGCTGATTTAATACTGACAGAGTCTAGTTTATGAATCAGTCTTGTTAACCTAATTTAAATACAATGCACACAAAACGGGGTTAGTAATCAATCCAGCAATTACGATAACTCACGAGATCAAATTCTCACAATGAATGACAAAGTGCGGTACTTCAACTCATCCATCGAATTAACGATGAACGACAAAGTACGATACCTCAACTCATTCATCGAATTAACGACGAACGACAAAGTATAACCCTAATGTGGGCGGCACTTAAACATTCATTGGATATATTGATTGTCGGAAAATGAATCGTAGCAGCGATTGTGCTAATACCCTGTTTTGCGGCAGCAATTCGATACCCGGGGTGAAATTGAAGTGTACAGTTCGTAAGTCAGTGTAATAGTGAGAATTATTTCGTCGTAAAATGTTCAGAATTCGAATGCCAATGTCTGCTATTTATACTGAAATTTTGACTAGCTTACGGACCGTAAGCTTGACAATGTTGAGGTCCGTAAGGCACCATACGGACCGTAAGGTTGAGAGTGTTACGGTCCGTAAGGAATCAAAGTAGGCTATAGGGTAGCCACGTCCGGGACTAGCTTAGCTGAATTGATAATTTTCGAAATTTACTTGTTGCCAACGTTTTAGAAGGATAATTGTCAATAGGGATTAACCCCCCCCCCCCTGAGTTTTAGGGGCCCTAATCCTAATTCTGAAAATTATGAAAATTTTAGGGTTTGTTCAGAATCACTTGGGTCTCTCAATTAGGGTTTCCTTTTTGACTAATTAATATAATAATTATGACTTTTGGTAAGAGTTGTTACATTCTCCCTACCTTAAGAAAAATCTCGTCCTCGAGATTTACTGGAATAAATGAGGATACTTTCGCTTCATTTCTGATTCCAGCTCCCAAGTGTATTCAGCTCCTCTCTTTGAGTCCCACTTTACTTTGACTAACACTAGGCGTTTGTGCTTGAGAAACTTGATCTTTCGATCCTCAATTTGAAGAGGTTTCTCTACAAATTTCAACTTTTCATTTACTTCTATGTCTTGAAGAGGTACTACCAGTGATTCATCTGATAAGCATTTCTTGAGATTGGATACATGAAATACATTATGTACTCCAGATAATTCTTCTGGTAATTGTAAACGATAAGCTACTGGTCCTATACGTTGGATCACTGAAAATGGTCCTACGTATCTTGGACTTAGCTTTCCTTTCTTTCCAAATCTAACAACTCCTTTCCAAGGAGAAACCTTTAACAGTACTCTGTCTCCAATTTGGAATTCTAACGGCATGCTTCTATTGTCTGCATAACTTTTCTGGCGATCTCGAGCCGTCTTCAGCCTTTCTTTGATTTGAGTAATCTTATCAGTTGTTTCTTGCACAATTTCAGGACCTGATAATTGACTTTCTCCTATTTCTGCCCAACAAACGGGAGTTCTGCACTTTCTTCCATATAGTGCCTCAAATGGAGCAGTATCAATGCTTGAATGATAACTATTATTATAGGAGAATTCAATTAATGGTAAATGATCATCCCAACTTCCACCAAAGTCTATTACACATGCTCGGAGCATGTCTTCTAGAGTTTGGATCGTTCTTTCACTTTGCCCATCTGTTTGGGGATGATATGCAGTGCTCAAATTTAGTCGAGTTCCCATAGCTTGCTGGAAACTTTTCCAGAAATGGGAAGTAAAACGACTATCCCTATCCGAAACAATGGAGAGTGGAACTCCATGTAAAGATACAACTTCATCTACATATAATTTAGCCAGTCTTTCCATACTAAAGGTTTCTTTCATAGGCAGAAAGTGAGCTGATTTGGTTAATCGATCCACAATTACCCAAATCGCATCATTACCTTTTCTGGTTTTGGGTAACTTAGTAACAAAATCCATTGTTATAAGTTCCCATTTCCATACCGGCATCTCTAACTGTTGTAGTAGACCTGAAGGTTTCTGATGTTCTGCCTTAACTTGTGAACAAGTAAGACATTTAGAAACATAGCTGGCTATGTCCTTTTTCATTCCTATCCACCAAAAGTTCTTTCTTAAATCTTGGTACATCTTATTGTTTCCTGGGTGCATGGTATACCTAGATTTATGAGCTTCTTCTAAAATCTTAGGTCTTAAGTCTCCCTGCTTAGGTACCCAAATTCTACTTTTGTGGAATCTCCAAATTTCATCTGCTCCTTGTTCTAATTCCTTGATTCGTCCCTTCATTCCTTCAGCATCATCCTTGATTGCTGTAGTTTGAACATTCTTTAATTGTTCCATTAAATCTATTTGTAGATTTAATCTGAGAGCACGAACCCGTCGTTGTTTTTCATAATACTTACGACTTAAGGCATCTGCAACTACATTCGCCTTTCCTTCGTGATACTGGATATCACAGTCGTAGTCACTTAAGATTTCCATCCATCTCCTTTGCCTCATGTTTAACTCTTTTTGCCCAAATATGTATCTTAAACTTTTGTGGTCTGTGTAGACAGTAAATTTGCTTTCGTAAAGATAATGTCTCCAAATCTTAAGGGCAAAAATTACGGCTCCTAATTCTAAATCATGAGTCGTATAGTTTTCTTCGTGCTTTTTCAACTGCCTTGATGCGTACGCAATTACCTTCTTGCGTTGCATAAGCACACATCCATATCCTAATTTTGAAGCATCACAATATACTTCAAAATCTTCAGTTCCTTCTGGTAAGGCTAAGATTGGTGCATGGGTTAATTTCTGTTTCAAAATTCTAAAAGCTTCTTCTTGTTTAGGTCCCCATTCAAACTTAGTGGTTTTACAGGTTAGCTTAGTTAATGGTACAGCTATCTTGGAAAAATCCTTAATAAACCGTCTATAATACCCAGCTAATCCTATAAAACTTCTTATTTCCATTGCTGTTTGTGGAACCTTCCACTTAGTAATTGCCTCTATCTTAGCAGGATCTACATGAATACCTTCATGGTTTACCATGTGTCCTAAAAATTGCACTTCTTTTAGCCAAAATTCACATTTCGAGAATTTGGCGTACAACTTTTCTTTTCTTAACAAAGTTAAGAGTGCATGAAGATGTTCACAATGCTCTGTCTGACTTTTGGAATAAATAAGTATATCGTCTATAAAGACAATTACAAATTTATCCAAGTACGGTTTACAGATCCTATTCATCATGTCCATGAATGCTGCAGGTGCATTCGTTAACCCAAAGGGCATGACTGTAAACTCGTAATGACCATACCTAGTTCTAAAAGCAGTTTTAGGTATGTCTTCTTCTTGTACCTTCAATTGATGATATCCGGAGCGTAAATCTATCTTAGAAAAATATCTAGCCCCCTGAAGTTGATCAAATAGATCATCAATCCTAGGTAATGGATATCGATTCTTAATTGTAACCTTATTCAATTCCCTATAATCGATACACATTCTCATTGAACCATCCTTTTTCTTCACAAACAATACTGGCGCTCCCCAAGGGGATGAGCTAGGTTGTATGAATCCTTTACTTAGTAATTCATCTAATTGCTTTTTCAGTTCTAACATTTCTGTGGGTGCTAACCGATAAGGTGCCTTGGCTATCGGTGTAGTTCCTGGAATTAAATGAATTCTAAATTCTACTTCCCTGTCTGGAGGTAATCCTGGTAAATCTTCTGGAAATATATCAGAATATTATGATACTACTGGTATTTCCTTAAGATCTTTTCCCTTAGTGCTAATGATTACTGAAATCATATACACTATTCCTTGTTTTAGTTCATAATTAGCAACTTTCATTACTGATATGAACTTCATGGGCTTACGTGGTTTATCTCCTGTAATCCTAATCACTTCTCCGGTAGGTGATTGAATTTCTATAGAATTCTGATCACAAAGGATTCTAGCATGGTTGGCTACTAACCAATCCATTCCTAATACAACATCAAATTCAGCTAAATTCATCGGCAATAGTCTTGCAGAGAATTTATGTCCTAAAAGTTCTATGTTTCCTTCTTGCAAAACTTTATCTATTTTAACTGAATTTCCGTCTGCAGTTTCAACTGTAAAAATCTGCCTAGTATTGGTTAAAGGTAAACTAAGAGCCTGACAGAATGAAGTATTTATAAAACTTTGGTTTGCACCAGAGTCAAATAATACTTTGGCGTAAACGTTGTGAACTAAGAACGTACCCGCTATCACATCCGGAATGAGTTCTGCTTCTTGAGTGGTCAGCTGAAATGCCCTGGCATTCTTCTTAGTAGTTCCTTCGGTCGTCTTGGGCTTGTTATCTACTGGTTTGACCAATTTAGGACATTCTGTTTTATAATGCCCTGCTTCTCCACAGTTAAAACAGATTACTGTTTTCTTTTTGCAGTTTTCTTCACGATGTCCTACAGCTTTGCAAAAATTGCAAGTGATATCGCATCTTCCATAATGCTTCTTTTTGCATTTCCTGCAGAATGACGGAGCTGGAGATTGCCCTGTTCCTTTTCTCTTGAAGCTGTTATTATTACCCATACGAAATCCTTGGGTAATTTTCTGAGCTAGTGCCTTCTTCCTATCTTCATCTCTTGTGCGTACTAATTCATCGGTTAGAGTGTTAGCTAATTCTACCGCATCATCAATAGTGCGAGGTCTCGCAGCTTTAACAATATTGCGGATTTCGCTAATTAGCCCCCAAATATAGCGAGAAATGAGTACCGGTTCTGGCGAAGCCAGTGTTGGTACCACTCTAGCATATTCAAAGAATGTCGAGGTATAACTACGACAATCTACACCCATCATCCGATGACTTAGAAACTTATTTGCCATCTGTTCCTTCTCATACTCAGGATAGAATTTTCTTTCCACCAAACCCTTAAATTCTTCCCATGTCATAGCATAAGCTATTACTCTTCCTTTTGATTGTAACACAGTGTTCCACCACTCGAGTGCTCCTTCTTTGAACAGATTTGACGCGTACATGACCTGATCATCTTTACCACATTTACTTATTGCAATGACTGCTTCGGTTTTCTCTAACCAACGCAGTGATGCAGTTGCTCCTTCATTGCCTGCAAATTCAGTGGGTTTACAAGCAAGGAATTCTTTGAAAGTGCAACCAGGTGTTGCAGTTTTCATTTTCTTGGTTAATGGAGCTTGATGTGGTTCCTTATTATGATTAACATGATTATTGCCTCCATTTACACTATTACTGAAGTTATCTTCAGTAACCTGTTTACTAGGGACAATTTGTTGTGGTTCGATTGGATTCTTGATAGCAGCAATGAATGCTGGAATAGCATTGGCTATCCCTTGAGCAACAATGTTTTCGATATCTTGCCGAGTCATATATTGATCTCCTGGATGTTGTTCAGATTGATTAACTTCATTTATAGGTTCATTACCACTGTTTGCCATCTGATAATGTATATATAAATTTTATTAGTATTTGCTAAATAACAATTACATACAAATAATCAGAAACTTTTAAAATACAAGTATAGTCAAAACAATTGATTTCTCGATTTCATTTATATATCTATGCATCATTACTCACAGATATCATACAGAGTTTTATTGGTTATTTACAGACTAACTTTACTAGTACTATTATACAACTACCACTTTATCATCGCACTATCTCTCGTCACTTGCTGTTTTAAAAACGCATTTCCCTCTCATCGTACTTCCAAGCAATCTGTCCCCCTATTTCCCTGATTCTAGTTCCAGCATCAAACAACTCTTCGCCAAAGTGGCGAAGTTCAGCCATGTTTTCATTGCTCATGGGTGGATTAGGTAATGGTTCTGGATCGAATTGTGGAAGAAAAGAATAAGGATCGTTGACAATATTTTGAAATTGCCAATCGTTCGTCCACCATTCGTCCATTCCTATGGGTTGGGAGTGGACTATTGGGTCTGGAATTGCCGGTTCCCAATTCATAGGGATTTGGTTTTCAAGAGGATAATTATAAATATTATTATTATTATTATTATTATTATTATTATTATTATTATTATTATTATTATTATTATTATTATTGACAGGCTGAATGGTTTCACAGCTTGCCAATAGGTAATCTATCTCTTCTTGAAAGGTCCTTCCCTGGTTTTGATTGGAGCTCTCTCCGATTTCTCTCTGAGTTGGTCTAGACCCTTGCCCAACTTCCATTACTATGTCTTTAGAGTATTCCTCAAACTGCCTTTCCATCTGCCTAGAATCTTCTTTGGCTTCAGTCTCTATCTGTATTCCTATCTCCTTAACCTCTTCCTTGTCTTTAGTTTTCATCTCCTGTAGTCTAGGACTTTTCCTGGTTTCAATTTCCGGTTGTTTAGAACTTTCTCCGGTTATAATTTCTTTTCCCTTTTTCAAAGGATTGTTTATTTTGGGAAGTTTTGTGGCTGGCTTTTTCTTACGTATGCGACTTCCCCACACGTAATTCTTCTTTTTCTTTCGTTTCTGCTTGTTCACAGGTGGAACATTGAATTCTACTGGTTGTTCTATATCGGGAAAGTAACTAGTATATTCTTTGGAAGCTTCGATATTTACTGGGTAAAGATTAAGGTTCTGAAAAGCTTCAGATATCCCATTCATGCTGATGTAGCATATATGCAAAATGCATAAAACACTAAGTTAAAATTTACAAATAACTTTGTAATTTATTACATAATGTGTACTAGTTGATTACAAAGATAACTGACAAACACACTTAGGTTTCAAATTTTATTTATCACACAGAGTTTCTAGATTGTGAGGGTAGGGTGCTAATCTTTAAAGATTTATATTTTCTGCTACTGTGGCTAGCATATATAAATTTGCCCATTTCTCATCTAGCTTATCTTCCCAAGGTGATTTATCAATTAATTCCTGGATTTCTCGTTTAATCCTCTTCTCTCGGATTTTCTCTTTACTTTTCTTAAGAATCATCTCCCTCCTTTCAGGAGAAAGTGTTTCCTCGTAATGTGCCTTTCGCACAAATATTCCTTCTTCAGGAATTTCAGCTTGATTCGAGGATTTGGTTCGGGATGAACTTCCCTTTTCGTTGGATGATCTATCTAATTTAAGATAGATATTTGACAGCTTTTTCTTACCCATACTGTAACTAACAAATAATCAGTAAATAATACAAATAATCACATAATAGTAATCAGGAAAAATTAAGTATTTTTAAATACTTAATTAGCTTAACTCAGTGGCTCTGATACCACCTTATTTCTGTCACGTCCTCCGACCCGGTTTGACCCGTTTCAGGAGCCGCGGAACAGAAATCCTGCGGTATTTATTTAATTGAGTTTAACAGCGGAAACAGGATCGTTTAAAGCTAAAATTTTCCCGATTTATTTTATTTCACATTTCGGGATAAAACCCCGATAATTTACAATAGTATGATTTTACTATAAAATCGTAATGTTACAAAATTTATTTCTTTATTTTTATAATGAGCCACTATCTTTAAGCTTGAAATGCTCCACAGCACTTTTCCTGAATTACAACAGATCACCTGAAACATGTTTGAAAAAGGTTTTGTCAGCGGGAAATACTGAGTGAATCATTCTATTTACTAAAATAACATATTTGTTATAATTTACAGTATTAAGAGCGATTACAATGTTTCTGATATCAAGCCAACTACCCACGATATTTGTCACTTGACCCATTGGCCCATTCGTCCAATGGTGTCTGTGACTATGGTCATATCCCCCATTGGCTGCCCCAATGGTGACGATTATCAAGTATTGTATACAAAACCCCACATACCGGCTGTAACTTGGTGATTACAAAGACTTAATCCCCGTAATTATAACTTTGAAATAAACCATGATTTTGTAAATAGATTTGATAAAAAGAGAGAATGACTCACATTGCTGATTTAATACTGACAGAGTCTAGTTTATGAATCAGTCTTGTTAACCTAATTTAAATACAATGCACACAAAACGGGGTTAGTAATCAATCCAGCAATTACGATAACTCACGAGATCAAATTCTCACAATGAATGACAAAGTGCGGTACTTCAACTCATCCATCGAATTAACGACGAACGACAAAGTACGATACCTCAACTCATTCATTGAATTAACGACGAACGACAAAGTATAACCCTAATGTGGGCGGCACTTAAACATTCATTGGATATATTGATTGTCGGAAAATGAATCGTAGCAGCGATTGTGCTAATACCCTGTTTTGCGGCAGCAATTCGATACCCGGGGTGAAATTGAAGTGTACAGTTCGTAAGTCAGTGTAATAGTGAGAATTATTTCGTCGTAAAATGTTCAGAATTCGAATGCCAATGTCTGCTATTTATACTGAAATTTTGACTAGCTTACGGACCGTAAGCTTGACAATGTTGAGGTCCGTAAGGCACCATACGGACCGTAAGGTTGAGAGTGTTACGGTCCGTAAGGAATCAAAGTAGGCTATAGGGTAGCCACGTCCGGGACTAGCTTAGCTGAGTTGATAATTTTCGAAATTTACTTGTTGCCAACGTTTTAGAAGGATAATTGTCAATAGGGATTAACCCCCCCCTGAGTTTTAGGGGCCCTAATCCTAATTCTGAAAATTATGAAAATTTTAGGGTTTGTTCAGAATCACTTGGGTCTCTCAATTAGGGTTTCCTTTTTGACTAATTAATATAATAATTATGACTTTTGGTAAGAGTTGTTACACCACTGGTGAGTTCAAGTTAACCACAGGTGAAATCACTAAGGTAACCACTGATGCAGAGGGAAGTCCCCAGAACCAAGAACAAGGGGCATCTGCTAATGAAAATTTAGAGATACCTCCTCTTTCAAAAGCAGATACAACCACCTCTGGTAGGAATTCAGATGATCCTATTAAATTAGGTGATGGATTAAAATACCATGATTTGACGAACAGGATATCTAACTTGGAAACAACCGTTGCTGATATGAAAGATCAATTGAAGCAGTTGGTGGATGCTTTCAAAAGTCGACCTTCTCATCAGCAGTTATGCCAAGAACTTTGGAATTCTGTACAACCCATTCTTGCAGCTCAAATGGAACTGGCTGAGATTCAACTTAATTCCCACATGAAGCTAATTAGAGTTATGGTTGAAGCAAGATACAAAGACACACAGGCTGACATCAAGGGCATAAAAGAATGCATTGCAAAGTTAACTGGTACTACCCCTGCACCTGTGTTTGAAAAAGATGATGCATATGATGCTGAAAAAAGGGAAAAGGATCCCATGAAAAACCTTTGGGAAACCAACACCAAGGAATCAGCCAAAACAAAATCCAAAGCCTGCCAAGCAAACTTCTGCAAAATCTCCTGGAAAATATGATATTGGTAAGAAAAATGGAATTGATGATACTGTTAACAAACAGATAGATAAGGAGATTGAACAAAAGCAGAAGAGGAAGCATACAAAAGAGAAAGATGAAGTGCTCAACATTGGAATGTCAAATAGAAGAAAATCACACAAACACAACGAATCTCCTATTGTCATGTTTCCTAAACCAATATCACCACAAAAAAAAAACCAACCACTGCTGCGAAACTTAAAAGCACTGCTGAACCTAAGAAGCCAGATTCTGATACACCTAAAGCAAAACCCTCACCAGAAAAACCACCTGTCAAAAAGCAGAATACAAAATCCTCATCACCACTGCCAACCTCCACTGAAACAATTGTTGATACAACAAATGTTTCAACACATGTTAAGACAACAACGGTTGAGACACCAGTTGTTTCAACAGTTGTTAGTCAATCCACTGATTCTACCCAATTTCAATTCCTATCACAATCAACCCTTACACTCATAGCACCTTTTTCTTCCCTAACTCCTCCTTCTCCAAAATCTGTTTACACAAGAAAGAGAAAATTCATGGTGCATGAAGAAGAGAAGGAAGAAAAAGATATACCCGCACCAATTCCGTTATCAACTACTCCATTCATTCAAACTTCACCCAAACCATTCGTCCCACCTCCATCAACAAAGATCAACCCATTGGCAGTAACTTTCCCTCTGGAACTGCTTGCAGTTCAAGATGAAATGACCCAATTTTACATAGAGGATGATCCATCCAAAAGAACCTTCCCATCTCTTCATGGATTCGAAACTCCAAAGAATATTTATGAATATCTGAAGCTAAAGGGCAAACAAGCAGAAGATAAGGCAAAAGAAAGAGTGTAAAGGGCTAGGAGACATTAACTTATAAGCTCGCATGCAACATTGGCTTGGTGAAGTCAAGAAATTGGAAGATTTTGCTAGAGACTTGAGTAAGAATATGTCAAATCTGTCACCAAATGCTGAGCTACAAAAGACATTAAGGAATGATTTCTTGAACACTATCATGGATACCAAGCCTTACGAAGCCTACAAGTCTGATTTCAAAGACTGACCCCTTGAAGCTCTTAATGAGGAAGTTAATAGAATTGAAAAGTTGAATAAAGATCCTCAAATGCAAAAATCTGCTCCCAATTGGAAACAATACAAAAAGGTTGAAGGATGAGGTGTTGAAGTACAAGAGAATGAAGGCAGAACTTGTAGCAGCTAAGGTTGGGACCGCTAGACAAATTGGAAAATGGTCTAGGCAGTATATTGATCGAGCTTACAATAAGTTAGAAGAGCG
Organism: Helianthus tuberosus; assembly: GCA_030545235.1. Taxonomy (NCBI): domain Eukaryota; kingdom Viridiplantae; phylum Streptophyta; class Magnoliopsida; order Asterales; family Asteraceae; genus Helianthus; species Helianthus tuberosus. The sequence continues at coordinate 52,053 of JARYGA010060653.1, forward strand.
AAAAAAGACAGATCCATCTCTTCCTAAAAAGCCAGTATACAAAGATGAAGCCACTATTAGACGTCGGCAGACCATTACATCTAAAAAGCTGTTCTCATCAGCAGATATATCCATCGCTACCTTGAACCAAAGAAAAAGACAACAACTGATGGATGAGGAAGATGAAAATAGGTATGCTGAGTACAGAAAAGAGTCTATCAGAAATCAGTTACGATATGGATTGGATGATGCTTCGTTGCAATTACAAGCTCAGGTTGCTCAAGCACTTCAGAAGTTGGCAAGCAAGCCTCAATCGCCAAACTCCTCTCAAATAAAACTTCTCCCAAGAAACCCATCAGATCCAAAAATAGTAAAGTGGAAGTCTGACAAACAGACCTATGAATTGACTTTGATCAAGTCTGATGGTAGTGTTGAAAAGATATCAAGGGAGAATGGACTTGGTCTGAATCCAGTTGACCTTCAAGATCTTTTTAACCTTCAGCTTGATAGGGATGAAGATGGTACTGATTCCTTGGATTTTGAGCTCCAATTCAAAGGGCAAATCCGGGAAATGTTGATGAGAGAATAAAGATTTGCTGATTTCTAAAGTCTGCTGATTCCTTGATTTAGTTTTGCTGAAAGTTGTTGAGGCAGGTGATTGTGTGTTTGTAGTTAACATTTGTTGAACTTTAAGTTGTATTCAAATTCTATTAAGTACATATGTCTATAAACAGTTTATATTGTCTTTTTGGCAAGCTTCCACTTTACATCTGATACTTATTATCTATCCATCTAGCAAGCTCTGTTGGAGATAATGGATAACAGTTTTTAGTGAAGTCTGTTGGAAAGCAATAGAGGTTTTTAACAGTTAATAGATAACAGTTGTTTGCAATCAACATAATGGAATTGCTGTTGAATAAACCTATTGACCATTAGTTTATATCAATTTTGTAAGTCTGCACTAATTATTTTTTTACTCTTTGTCAATATGTGTTATGCATGGTTTTCTAAGAAACGACCCGTGTTTGCACACGGGTCTTACCGCATGTCACTTATTGAAGCCATCTATTTTTTTTTATAGATAATTAATATCAATTAAAAGATAATTATAAAATTAAATTTAATATAAATTTAAACAATTCGTATAGGAGATAATATAATATTTTAAAATATTTATCAGATTTCAAAATTATTTATCCTGAAATTAACAAAATATGTACGCTAAATATAAATTAATATAATGTAAATGATTTATTTATTTTGTTAAACTAAATTAGTTAAGGGTAGAACCTATTTAAAAATTGTTAGTGCATTTATGTCTATCGCCTTCGTCAATCCGAGCCGTAGCGAGAAACTGAAGATATCAAGTTTATAGTGTTATAACTAGTCAAAAGGCAAGGTGGTAATCTTGTAATTAAAGAGAAGTTTCATTAAAGCCTTGGACTATATATAGGGAGGTTATGTCATAGATTAGAAACTTTTGACCCATTTGTGTTTTAGAAAGCTCTAGATTTAGAGAGAGATTCTAGAGAGAGAAAGTGATTCAAGGTGCTTGTTTTTGTTAAATTTCTAATAGAATCACGTTTATATTACGTTGTGTGTGTTAGGTCACGTTCGTGTACGGTTTCTGCACGTCGCACGTTCGTTTCGCAATCGTTTCGGAGTCAAAACCGGTCCTACAAAAATGTTTATAAGGGTAAACAAATATATTAATCAATGTTTATTGGTTGTATACTTTTATTTTTATGTTCAACTCTCAACTCAAATACGGTAATCACTATGTTTACGTGACATTTATAAGAACCATCACCGCGATCACACATCCATTGTATATCGAGTATATCCGTTAGTTTTTTTAAAGATATAATTTTTTATTAGATTCAATCAACCCATGTAATAAATGAGGTTTTTTAAAAATTTAACATTTTTTTACTATACAAAATTACATTTATACAACTCATGTAATACACAGGGTTTTTAAAAATATATTTTTTTTTTTATTATGTAGTATATGAACTTAGATTTATTCAATCCATATAATACATATGGTTTATAAAGATATAACTTTTTATTGTTTGGTATATAAAATTATATGTGCTCAACCCGTATAACATATGAGGTTCTTAAAAATGTTACTTTTTCATTATTTAATACATAAAATTAAATTTATTCAACCCGTACAATACACTGGGTTCTTAAAATATAACTTTTTTATTATTTAATATCTAAAACTATATTTATTCAACCCATGTAATCAACGAGATTTTTAAATATATATTATTTTATTATTTGGTATATAAAATTACATTTATTCAACCTGTCTAATAAACGAGATTTTTAAAGATACATTTTTTATTATATGGTATATAAAATTACATTTATTCAACCCGTGTAATACATGGGGTTCTAACCTAGTTATATATATATATATATAGGGGACCGCTAAAATGAGAACCACCTCCAGTTGTAAGAACCGTGAGAACTACACCGTACGGAGCGAGGTGAACCAAATTTTTTTTTTCATAAACGTAGATGCGTGTATTATAAGCACATTTGTAAAAAAAAAAAATTCAAAAAAAAATGTTGTGTGTGTAGTTTTGAGCACCACAAGTTTGTGTTTATGGGAGCCGTAAAAATTATTTAAAATTTACGGTACCCGTAAACACAAACTTGTGGTGCTCAAAACTACACACACAACAATTTTTTTTTACAAATGTGTTTATAATACAAACATCTACGTTTATGAAAATTTTTTTTGGTCCAACTCGCCCCGGATCAAAAAATTCTCACCGTTCTTATAACTGGAGGTGGTTCTCATTTTAGCGGTCCAATATATATATATATATATATATATATATATATATATATATATATATATATATATATATATATATATAGGGGATCGCTAGAATGAGAACCACCACGAGTTATGAGAACCACGAGAACCGCGCCCCGCGGGTGGCCGTTGACCACGAAATTTTTTTTACACCTAGATCCGTATATTTTAGGACCGGGTGTAAATTTTCGGTTCAAACGGCGCGCCCGAGGGGGTAGTTTTTTACGCCCAAAGTTTGGGTTTTTTTAATTTTTCTTTTTTTTTTAACCAAACTTTGGGCGTAAAAAACTACCCCCTCGGGCGCGCCGTTTGAACCGAAAATTTACACCCGGTCCTAAAATATACGGATCTAGGTGTAAAAAAAATTTCGTGGTCAACGGCCACCCGCGGGGCGCGGTTCTCGTGGTTCTCATAACTCGTGGTGGTTCTCATTCTAGCGGCTCCCTACCCTATATATATATATATATATATATGTTTGTTCTTAACTTCGTAAAGATATGAGTACATGTACTAACTTTTAAATATCAACTTTATCGTAACTTTTAAATCCATACAAATATTAATCATCCACCTATATTTTATAGTTAGTTAGTTGTAATCAAATCAATAAATTGTAAACTTATATTTATAATAATTATTTAAAAGTTTAGCATTACATAGTTTTCTTGAATGGAAACAATGTCAATGAATTGAAGAATTCATGTAGTAAATAATATTAGATTGGAGATTATAACGAAAATCATTGATGAACCTATTAACCACACATAATGGCTCAAAATTATTATATTCTTTTCCATGAACGTTATTATTTAAAAGAAGCAAGATGATTATATTATGATACTTCAATGCACATTCAAATACATTTAGTTTATCAAATTATTTAGGTTACTAAAACTAAAGTAAATGAACACCTTTTTATTTATTTACTATATATATTATTTTCTTAAAAAAATATAGAGTGTTTCATAAATCAAGATAGAGGTATAGGTCCATAGATAAAATATTCTGGTTGTTACAAGCTAAGGCGTTGATTAATACGTCAAAATGCCCAATTGTTGGTATGTAAAAATATATAAAGTTTAAACTTTTTAATATATATATATATATATATATATATATAGGGTAAGGTTCATGCGAGAACCACCCTTATTGCGAGAACTGCGAGAACCAATGTGAACACAACCTAAAATAGCTAAAAAAACCTAACCCCCCCCCTCCCTCAAAAAAAACCCCCTCCCCAAAAAAAAACCTAAACCCCCCCCCCCAAGCTAAAATGCTAAAAACTAAACCCTAAACCCCAAAAAAATAAAAAAAAAATCTAAAATTTTTTTTAATATTTTTTATGTTAAAATCGCTACTTTTAGTAAGCAAAAAAAAAAAAAAAAAAAATTTTAATTTTTTTTTTTGCTTCGAAAAGTAGCGATTTTTTTTATTAAAAATATTAATTTTTTTTTGTTGTGATTTTTAGCTATTTTTAGGCATTTTTGGTTGTGTTCACATTGGTTCTCGCGGTTCTCGCAATAAGAGGTGGTTCCTAATGGATCTTTGTCCTATATATATATATATATATATATAGCTTTTTAATAGATAAATTTTATTACATTTTTAAATATAGGAAACAACCAAACCGACGATGGTTTTTGGAAGGTAATACTAGCAAAATTTCTTGCGATTATGGAACAAGGTCCGTATCGAGATCTCGATTCCGTCGCTTCCAAGAGGTGAAAGATGCATCCTGTCCTCAACCGTTTTTGTGGGTATTATAACAATTTATATACTAATCGTCCAAGTAGGTGGAGTGACGAAAGCGTTTTTAAAGAGGCGATGTGTAGATACGAAGATGAGTCTAGGCAGGTTTTCCCACGCGTCCGGGCATGGGAAGTTGTGAAGAACAATAAGAAGTGAGCGTCGGTTCCAAACAATGTTACAATCGCTAAACGGAATAAAACTCGGAGACTAGAAGTTATAGTGCGGGGGGCTCGGACGCGCGATGGGAGATAAGACGAGCCTAAATTTGATGAGGAAGAGAATGTAGTTCGAGAGGAGGTACGTCCCGATGGAAGAGACAAAGCCAAAAAGGCAGCGGCTGCAAAAAAAAAAAAAAAAAAAAAAAAAAAGCCTCATTAGGGGGAATTCGAAAATGGACAAGTTGATGACCCAGTTCAAAGCATACACCGAGGTCACAGCTAAAAAGGTAAAATTGAAGCAACGTGAAGTAGACGAACAGGTAAGGTTGAAGCATGAGGTGGCATAAATAGAGGAATGGAAGATAATGACAACCGATATCAACACGTATCCGGAAGAAAACCGTCACATTTTACGTAAAATGAAAAAAATGGAATTCTTAGGTTTTATAATTTTTAGCAATCTAGTGTTTTTTAGGTTAAGGGTTTTTTTTAAAGTTATGTAGTGTTTTTTTTTAGTAATGTAATGTTCATTTTAAGTTATGTAATGTTTAAAAAATGTTGAATTTTTATATAAAAAAATTAAATAAAGGGTGGAGGGCTATCCTCCATACCCTTGGTTCATCCTTGGAGGACCATCCTCCTTGGGTGGTGATGTGACGAGTGACGTGGAGGACCATTCTCTTAGGATGGGGCTCCTCCACACCCCATAGTCTAAGAAATGCCTTTCAAAAAAAATTGTTGTCTCGGGAATAAGAAATGATTTTATGAGTTTAGGCTACTCGGTACCGGGACGACCTTGCCCCGTCTAGCCCTGGCGCCGGTCCCCAACGCTGTTTTCCTGGCCCATCGTCGTCCTCTCTGTCTTGGCCAAGACGTTGCAGCCGACCCTCCACCTCACCACTTTAATGCCGTTTAACGGCTACTTTTAAAAAAAATCAATATTAACCTAAAAATAACAAAATCACTACAAACAGAGCTTCGTAAACAGAATTACCTAAAAATTTCGATGAACTATGGCAAACTGAAGATCCTCCAAGCACGATATGAACGAGATCGGTGAAAAACTCCAACGAAATGAAGAGTCTGGAAGTGTGTGTGTGTGAAAAACTCCGGCGAAATGAACATCGGTGAAGAGTCTGGAAAACAACAAAAAGTGTGTGTGTGTGTGAAACAGAGGATGTGTGTGTGTGTGTGTGAAATAGAGGATGTGTAGAGAAGAGTCTGGAAGAATTAAAATGATTTGAAGGTTTGTGAGTGGGGTATAGATATAGAGACGGTTTGTGTGTGTTTTTTAAGTTATGTTTTTCTTTTAATTTTTCGGATTAAAAAAAAACATGTTGAATTCAAAAAAATTTAAATAAATAGGGGAGACCCATTCTTCATTTCCCTTGGTCCATCCTTAGAGGGGCATCCTCCTTAAACGTTGGCATGATGATGACGTGGAGTGATATTCTTCAAGGACTTGTCTCCTACACACCCGAGTAGTCTTAGCTGCTAGAAAGATCAAAGGGTTTTGACTTTCGTAAAACAGAATAAAAAAGACACAAAACAACAGCACAATCTAATATTCTAATTGGGCGTTCGTGATTTAAAGACGTGTGGGCCTCATTGGATTAATTCAAAGAATTGGATTGCTATTTTTAACTGAATAGGTTTACTATTGTGCTATAGTATGTTTAGTGAAGTTATGGGCCAGTCAAGGTTGTTAAACAAAGTGATTGGACCGAAAGTTACAATAATAAATAGTGGGCTCTTGAAATCGAAATTTTAAACGATAGTAAGGACTGTTCTACAAATTCTTTGTGTGCCATAACTACATAAGTGTGTAGCTATTAAATTGGGGCCGGCTGTTTAGGAATCATTTGTATGGACCAAGTTTTATAGTAACAAAGTGTTGTGGATCATTTGACTACATATTAACCCGGTTCGTAATAGTTTTTAAGTGGGCTGATAAGTTTTAAGAGACAAAGAGGGTCGGGTCTATCAAATTTAGTATTTTCAGCCGATTCTTTATTTGATTTCAATCGAGGGTCAAGAAATTTTCTAGTGTGAGACGAGACTTTTTCGAGTTGGCGCATTAAGATTAATTTTCTAGTGTTTTACCTGTAAATACCGGTACCGAAAAACGGGGAAAGTGGGTACCGGTACCGAATATACCCAATACCAAATGCTCATCCCTATTGAGGATTTAAACAATTTGGATCAAGCAAATCTTAAAGAAGATGAAAACTTTTATAAAGAAAGAATTGAAGCTTTAACAAAAGATGCACCTGAATTAAAAATTACAGTTTAAGACAAAGAGGATGCAATAAACAATTACTTGTTGAGTTGTGGAGGATTTGACTCGTAGGGGTGTTCTTTGTTACACCCCTTCTGCATCTAGCAGGGGTGTTCTGTGTTACACTCCTTCTGCAGCTAGCAGGAGTATTCTCTGTTAGTATAGTTTAAAGTCAACAACCCTAATTTTAACCCCTATATATATACTTCTCATTCATGTCTGTAAACCTTTGAGCACCTAATAAGAAGAACTAGCTGTGGAGAGTGGATATAGGTCAGATTAGACCGAACCACTATAAATCTTGTGTTCTTGTTCTTGTGATTCAGAGTGTGTGAGTGTGTGTGCTTGCTGCAGATTGTTCTAGTGTTCGTGTGATTCGTGTTCAGGTCCTAGCAACTGGTATCAGAGCTCAGGCTCTTGATCGATTCACACAAACTAGGTAAGAGGTGAAGAAGAACACTTACCTGTTGAAGAACAAGCCGTGGTCTAGGGTTTCAGTCACAGTCACAGACATAGCGTCTAGGGTTTCTGAACCAGCCGCCGCAAGCATATAGCCGCCACAGCTGCCGCCAGTTCCTAACTCTGATTAGGGCTCCGATTGAAGACTCTGCTGCAGATTGCGACTAGGGTTTCGATAACCCAGTAGCCGCCGCCTAGGGTTACAAAATTGAAGACCATTGTTGCTAGATATCGCATCTAGGGTTCCAAAAACGAAGATTAGGGCTTTTGATTTTGCACTTTGGTGACTGATTTTGTGGAGTGCAGAGAGCAGAGCGCAGGAAGAAGAAAGAACTGGGCGTTCTTTTTCTTTGTTGTTTCTCTAAGGGAAAATCAAGTTTCCCTTATTTGCAAAAAGAACCCTTAACCTTGGCAAGGATCTTATCAACCCAAGAACTTAGAGAAACAGAATCATACGACAGTGATCAGGTGTCATTTGTTTCAGTGCTGATTTTCCTTTTAGTATATTTTTCGAATTTAGTTTCGTTTTAGTCGTGCTTGTGTTATCATGGTAGAAGACGGGAAGGTGCAAATAGAAAAGTTTGACGGGAAGAAGTTTGGTTGGTGGAAGATGCAGATTGAAGCATTACTTTGTCAGAAAGACTTAGATGTAGTGCTCGAGGATGAAAGGCCAGAAAAAATGCCACAAGCAGATTGGGATAGGATGGATAAGAAAGCCAGAGCAGTGATAACGCTTTCTCTATCGGAGAATGTTGCATTCAACATCCAGAAGGAGACCTCAGCTAGAGGAATGATGGCAGCATTATCGAATATGTATGAGAAGCCTTCTGCAGCGAACAAGGTTTATCTTATTCGAGAGCTTGTGAATACCAGGATGAGGGAAGGTGATTCAGTTACAGCGCACATCAATAACTTAAACTCGATATTGTCTCGTTTGGTGTCTGTGAACATGAAGTTTGATGATGAGGTTCAAGCCCTATTGTTATTGTCCTCATTACCCGATAGTTGGTCCGGAACCGTAACTGCTGTTACGAGCTCTTCAGATACGAGCAAGTTTACGTTTGTGAAGATGCGAGATCTTATTCTGGGCGAAGATGTCAGAAGAAGAAATTCAGGTGGATCATCGGGTGATTTAATGCATGTTGGCAGAGGAAGGAAGAATAACAGATGTAGTGGCAGCTAGAACATAAAGAGGAGTCAGTCTAGGGCTCGAAATGATGTGACCTGTTGGAACTGTAAAGAGGTTGGACATTTTAGGAATCAATGTCCAAATGACAAGAAAGAAGTTAATGCTGCAGTAGACCATTCAGATGATGAAGTTTTGATCTGTAATGTGGAGAGTAGTGTGGATTCTTGGGTTATGGATTCGGGTGCTTCATTTCACGCTACCCACAGCAGTGAAGCACTACGGAATCTTAAAATTGGGGATTTTGGTAAGGTACGACTTGCAAATGATGAAGTCCTAGATGTCACAGGCATGGGTGATATTGACTTAGTTACTTCAGTCGGATCTACTTGGACTTTGAGAGACGTGAGAGTCATTCCAGGCTTGAAGAAAATGCTTATTTCAGTCGGGCAGCTGGATGATTAGGGTCACAAGGTTAAGTTCGGTAATGGACAGTGGAAGGTAATTAAGGGAAATTTAGTAGTTGCACGTGGCAAGAAGATGGGCTCATTGTACATGGTCAGTGTACCGCCTGAGGGAGAGGTTATCCCAGTTCAGAAGAAGACCAAGATCCGGTTCACAGAATCTCGTGGGCAGAAGAAGGTTTGCTTTGCATATGGCAAACCCAGAGTCACAGGTCAGATTCAGGTTGAACGTGCTAGAAAAGGTTCAGTAAAACCAGTCAGGGGCATTCGTGGCAGTGGGAGCACGGGTCGTGCTTCAGTCAGAGTTACCAGACGACAGTGGGTTAAGAGAACCAGTATTCTAGCTATCAAAGTCTATCTAGTTGATTATCTACTTTATTCGGAGAGTGTTTGTTCTCAGGATGTTCCAGGATCGGGCAGTTCGTGTCAGTGGGAGCCGATAGGGACAGAGAACGAGTCACGAGTAGTGACTGATGAGTTGAAGCTCAGTGGGAGCTTCAACGGGCCTTCAGGTTAACCGATGAGAAGGCCGCCCACAACTAGTGAAGATGAAGCGTTTACAGAGGTACTTATGAATATGAAGTTGCATGGAGTGCAGTTTGAAGTCGTCAAAGCCTCCAAGTGGGAGATTGTTGAGTTGTGGAAGATTTGATTAGTAGGGGTGTTCTTTGTTACACTCCTTCTGCATCTAGCAGAGGTGTTCTGTGTTACACTCCTTTTGCAGCTGGCAGGAGTATTCTCTGTTAGTATAGTTTAAAGCCAACAACCCTAATTGTAACCCCTATATATACTTCTCATTCATGTCTGTAAACCTTTGAGCACCTAATAAGAAGAACTAGTTATGGAGAGTGGATGTAGGTCAGATTAGACATAACCACTATAAATCTTGTGTTCTTGTTCTTGTGATTTAGAGTGTGTGAGTGTGTGTACTTGCTGGAGATTGTTCTAGTGTTCGTGTGATTCGTGTTCATGTCCTAACATTACTTGGCTGAAGTTGATAAAAGTTATAAAGATTATGATAACGTTCAGTGTGAATTTTCAAGTTTTAAAAGAAAACTTGAAAGCTACACAAATTTATGGATCTCATCGTTTCCAAAAAATCCACCAAGGGTTCAATTAAGGGTATAGGATATCATACTGTTCCTCCAGCCTGACATCACGAGGATCATAGGATACTTCCACACCACACAACAACTGACATCGTCCAAAAGTGAACCTGTTCCTCAGATAACAAGATACCGAGTTAAAATCCTCCTCCTGTATCTTTTGAAGCACTCGTGATTGAGAGATTGAGAAAAGATAAAATTTTGGAAGCATCATCATGGGAGGAGTTTGTTGATACATCTAAGAGGCTGACGTTCCAACATGAAGAAGCGATATTGAAACTAATCAATACTAAAGATAGAAATCTCTATCTATTAACAACGAGGAGTCTGCTGGTGCACAAATAGAGTCAATAGCTGGGAGATCTCATTTAGCCAATGTTATCAGTATTGAGTCTTGTTTGTATCGCGTGTTTGTCATTGGATTAGAGTTTGATTATAGGTTTTGTAAGAGTATTGCTAAATAGAATTTAGCATATGAAGCTTCTAGCAAATGAGAGCTTTTAGAAAAATGAGAACTTCTAGCAAATGGGAGCTTTTAGCAAATGGGAAGTCAAGGAATGAAGAAACTTTATAAATAGGTTTTCTCATTTGCTAAACACAATAACCTCAGCTATACATTCATTCTCTGATCATCATCTTGTATCCAAACTCTGTTGAACCAAATACTAACAAGTTTATTTAGCTTGTTATGTACATTCGGTAAATCTATCAGTGTATTCTGCACACTCATCGATTTGTAATTGGTTGAATATACTCGGTTGTTCGTGTTCTTGAAGAACAAGATCTAAAATGGGAACTTCATCCATTAATTCATCAGTTAAGCTATCAAATGATTCATAGCTTAAATTCTCACCAGCTATAACATCTTCACTAGCATAACTATCATGGTTACCTACATTTTCATAATTAAGGTTACCAACAATCTCTTCATCATATCAACATAATCATTGAAGTCCCTCATATCAACCTCCATCCGTTCCATAACATTATCCTTTCCAAACAAATAATCGCTATCATCAGAATAATCACCCTCATTCTCAAACAAGTAATTGGTTGAATAATCATTATCATTCTCATTATCATCTAAATTATGCTCATTATCTACTTCATCACCATTATCAGCGTCATGCCTATTGTTCCCCATACATTATTGTCCTCATTATCAACCTGATTTGCATTGACATTTGGTGGGAATTCTCTGGAGAAGTCATTGTCATCAAAACTAAAACCATTAACAAAATAAGCCTCGTTAACAACAGGCTCATTTAGATTCCAATGGATGGTATTATGAACAACCTTATATTTTACATTGTCACCAACAGTTTTGTTAACAACAACTTCATTTGCAAAGCCACCCTCATTTGCATTCCTACCCTCATTTGCATTCAAACCATCATCTGCATTCAAACTCTTATTTGAATTCAAACCTGCAATTTCGTTAACACTTAGTTGTAAGTTCACCACATTACGTTCACATCGATTGACTACTTGTCCTAACTTTGTGAGTTTTGTGGTTTGTTGGTTGATTATGTTGTTGTAGATGTGGAAAGTTTGAAAAATCATTTGAAGATGAACTTTGACCCATATTACTTCCCGACATGTACCCTACAAATGCACTTCCTCCCGATCATCCCACACTTGAAATTGGGAATGATTGAAACCAGGGGTGGCTCAAAATATTGTAGGCCCGAAGCAGATAACAAAATTGAGGCCCTTTTTGTAAAAAATAAAAGAAACTAATTTGCTTTTGATCTTATGATTCCTATACCATCTATATATATACATAGTTATATATATCATAAACCTCAACGTCAACAATTTTAAAGCCAAAATCACCTACATATGTTTTCTTAAGAATTTGTGGCCCAAGAAATGGAGGCCTAAAGCACTTGCTTTATTTCACTCCCCTTTGTGCCGGCCCTGATTGAAACCCTCTAAACCATCTAGAATAGCTATGTAAGACAGACACAATAGTTGCTATCACTGGGCTCACATTAAAAGCAGTTTGAATCTTCGGTCCTTGAACCATGCTTGAGCTGCTATTCTTTAAATACAGACTTGATCCTGAGCTATGAATTGAGATTGCATCTTTGACTTTTTCCTTTGCTCCAATTCCTATGCCCTAAGCTTACCAATAAAATCATTAATACTCATGGTTCTCCAACTCATTTGCCCTTTCAACATTATGAGAAAACTTTCCCACTCACTGTCTGTAAAGCATCTGCAAGCTTGATATTCTTCTCAAGATTGGATATATCGATTTTGTACTTATCCAGTTCTGCAAGCGAGTGAAAATATCTCCCAATTAAGGCATGTAACGACTCATTTTTAAGACTCATAAGTCATAAAGATCTTAAATTCTTTCTTGATTAGAGCCTTCTTGCTTTAAATCATGTCTTGATTGCCATAGTACTTGTTGTGTAAAACTGTCGCAGCCCCCGACCCCTACCCCGGGAGCGGGCGCCGCGAGGACAGTATCAGTGGCATCGGTGTTTATTTATTTGGCAGCGGAATACATCAGGACCGTAGTTAGGAAATATGTTTATCAGAGTAAAACACCAACTTTTATAATAACAATTTATTTGAATAAAACCCATGTTCATTTGACAATACATTTGTAGGGATAAACCCTAATTATTGAAAACAAAATGTCTTGTTTATTTAGGTAACTTTTATAGCCACTTTTCCAAGCCTTCAGTGCTCTGCAGCTGGCTTCTATTTGGCTTTCACATTGTGTTACCTGAAACGCGTTTTGAAAACATTTTATCAGCAAGAAATACTGGCAAGTACATTCCATATTGGTAAAGCATAAGTTGTTTACATATTACAGTATTAAGGGTGATTACAATCATGTTTATATCTACACAATTACTCGGTCAGTACGTGTCACTCGACGGATCTGTGACTATGGTCATATCACACATTGGATACCCGTGCCCAATTGTGAAGGTTATCAAGTACTGTATACAAACCCCATAAAACTGGCAGCAATTGTAGAATTACAAAAACTTAATCACTGTAATTGTATTTGAAAACATTTGAGGTTTTGGTAAAACATTTTGACTCATAAAAAAGTACTCTCAAATAGTGAGAAAAAGTGAATGTACTTACATTGTTGACTTAGGTGATACTACTATGGCTTCCTGGTGATTCTCCTGATTATTATCTATTAAAATTAAACAATGCACATGTGTTAGTAAAATAACCCAATTCACATTAACCGTACAACTCGAGACAGAATTCCAATGACTGAGTCGGGCAGAGCCGACATGCATTACGGAACCCTAGATCAATCGGGTGTACACACGAGACAGAATTCCAATGATTGAGTCGGGCAGAGCCTACATGCATTACGGAATCCTAAATCGATCGTGTAGGGTAATAGCAGGGTCATAGTACTTACAACGAGGCAAAGCTTCGCTTATAGTGGGTATTATGCCCGGGTATAATATTTGCCTACAGAAAGTTGTGAGAGATTTTGATTTTGAATGACTGAAAAAATGAGTCGTTCACGTCAATTTATAGGCCTGATCTATGGCGGCTTGCGGCCCGCAAAGACCAAGACTAACTCTCTCGCGGCCCGTGAGAGAGTGCGTGTCGTTTATAGCTTTGGCCAGTCATTGACCTAGCTATGCTGACTCACCGGACATGTGGCGCAATGCCTTGTCCATCACACAAGATCAGTCGCGCCCCGCAAAGGACCCAGAGGACTGGGTCGTGGCCCGCGAGCGACTCTGGATCCTTGTTTTTCTTGATTTTTCTAAGTATAGGGCTAATTCGGGCTTGTTTCTCGCGTACGGGGTATATTTTAGGACCTTTAGGGGTGTCCAAAAATATTTTTAGGAGAGTTGTTATAAAATCCATCCACAAAGACTTGAAAGTTTTATGATTCTTTAGAAGATGTAGCTTGTTTTCTGTCAACTCTTGTTGCAACTGATTATACATTTTCTTTTCACGTTCAAAGTTCTTCTTATTGTCACCTTCAGACTTTGAAATTGGTAAAAATTCAACACCCTTGAAATTTCATCCTCGATAGCTATACACAAATCAGCATCATATCCAAAAATGTAACCCTCAAACCGTTCTTTCTAACCAGGAAACTCTTCCATGCTAATTAGCTTCGAAACTTTATTGTTTGTTCCCATGATGTTGTCTAGATTTAGAGTTTGCACAATGTTCCCACCTGAACTATCCATAAACGCTCTAAAGTCTTCCACTGTTAACACTTTAGAATTTTTTCAAAACTCTTCAACCCTAGCATATCACACTATGGAGCACATCAGACTTCTGAACGTACCACACTTGAAGCGTATCACAAGCTAAGTATCACCCCTTGACGCGCATCACAAAAACTAACATACCGCTATCTAGTGATGCATGCGTATCTTGTGGTGCGCACGTATCATTGATGCGTTTTATCTAGCGTAACACACGATTTGGAAATTTTTGCCATAATTTCGACTATTTTTGAACATTTTTAGGTGATTTCTTTGGTGATTATGATAAAAGATGAAAAATAAGACTTGTGAAAAGAAATGGGATGAAATTTGATGGTGAAAATGCTCTAAAACACAAAAAGGCTTCAAAAATCAACGAAATAATATTCATGGCATGGTCTTGTAAACATGATTAGACATCGTAGAACGATAAGAAACCAACTTTAACATGATTAATCATGCAGAATTCGTAGAAAGTGAGTGAGAATGACACATAGAAGTAATTAAATGTTTTGTATAAATTTTCGGCAACACTTTGTTACACGCTGACTCCTTTACAAAGCTAGCATCCAAAGTTATGACACTAGTAGTGCAACACTATCCTATATATAGGCAAATTGCCCCAGTGCACCACTCATGTGCATCACTACTAACGTATCATTGATACTGTACCATCCCGAAAATACAAATTCTTAAATTTGCAATTAAGTTGCAAATAAATTAATAAAATAAAATAACTAGTAATGACACTAACCTAGTTAGTTTATTACTTATAAGTAGTTAAAGACATAGAAATAAAATAAAAGAAACTAGAGGGACCAAAAGTGTTAAACTTGAAAATAGTTTTAATAAAAACATTTTAATAAAACACAAACACCTCTGGTGAGGATGCTGGGATCGATCAAACAGGGGGAAGGGGTGACCAAGCTTTTCAAAACCCTAAATTCCACAAAACACCTAAACTGAAGGCTCAAATCTGATCCAAAACGAAATCCGAGCTGAGATTTGTGATCCTCATCACAAGAGGGTTAAAAGGTATGTAAAATTTGATGAGAATTCTCTACTTGAAATTCTCATGAATTTGGGAAATCTGAAATTTGATGATGCATGTTTGTCATTTGGGTAGAATAGGAATGATATAGTGTCTAGGAGTAAAACCTAGACAACAATATGTGAAATCATGCCTAAATTCTGAAAATTTCATGAATACATTGAAGGTGATTCATGGGTTTTGTGAGAAAATGATGAACACTAGAGTTTAGAAGGCTATCCTAGCGTAAATAGATTCATAGAAACTGATTTATGAAAATTTCATGCTTAATTCTATATGTGGTAGCTAAATTAATGTTAATCGAGGCCAAGAGACAAGCCATGAACTAGAATATAAATTATATAAAATTTTGCCCTATAAGTGTTTGTAGAAATGCCTCAAAGAAGGCTCGAAACTGCAAATTAAGTTAAAAACGAGTATTGTGATGTTTGGGCGGATTATGTAATGTGTAATTGAAAAAGGAGTTCTAAACATGCTATGGTTGAACTCTATAGGAAAGGATACCGGAGCGTCGAGCGGACAAGCCGGTGGTGACTTGCGTTTGAAAGGCGTGCATTGAAGGTATGTAACTTAATTCATTAGATTTGGTAAATTTTGATAGTTAGCATATGTGTAGTTGAATTATAGAATAAAAGTTGAGTTGAATTAAAGCGATAATGTTCGCTTTATTGAATAATAAGTCAAGAATTGGTTAGATCTCTTTGGTAGTCATCATAATGGAGGATTCCTTATATGAACCAAACGGGTCGAATAATCAAATAATGCGTGGCGAATGCATTGTAATATGGTTACTCGGTCTTTGTTATTGTTAATAAAAGGCATATTAGAATACGGGAGTTTAGCGTGTTGGTTTTTTAGAAAGAGAAATCCGAGGATTTGGGTTTGGGTGAAATGAATAAATGGGACAAACACAAAGTTACAGAGTCCACCGTAAGTTACGGTCTCCACCGTAACTTACAGTAGAGAACAAAAATGTTACGGCAGTTATATACTGCCTTACGGCAGACCAAGGTGATCCATCGTCTACCGTAACTTACGGTGGCTACCGTAAGTTACGGTAGAGCCCTGACCTTTATGTTAATTTATGCATATCCTGGTTAATCGAATCCGTTTTTGAGCGTAATTTCGATTATGTAATATTTCTAAGAACTCTAATACTAATTTTGGTTAAAAATTTCTAGTTTCTAGGTATTGCATGTATGTGGATGACGATCAAGACAATGCTTCAAGAACCGAACACAGATTTTGGACGCTTCCGCATTAATATAATCTATTAAACTATGTTGTTTGTAAACACTACTGGATGATGAATGGTTTATTTCTATTATTTGACTTTGTTAAACTCTATGACAAAGTTTAACTTAGTTTACTAACTAAGTTTTTGATAATTATATAATTTGATTTTTCATATACTATATTTTTATGATAGTTAAATTCAAAATATAAGACGAGTGTTACAAGTTGGTAATCAGAGCTTAAGGTTGTCAACAAGTGTTCGGTTCAAGCTTGATCGATCGTCCAGTAAGAATTAATTCATCATTTTAGTAGATTCTATCTTATGTAAGAAATGAGATGCAAATTAATGTGTATGGGAAAGGTGTGTTAACACACTCAAACCCGGAAAGTGCACCGAAGGTGAATGGTAAAAGCAAGTCACGCACTTGGCTAAACCAAAGCAAATAAAGCTATGTTATAAATGAAATGTTTAATGTTTAATGTAAACATTTCAGTTTCAAGATGTCGAAAGGAAACGATAATGATCCGGTGCCGACAAGCACCGAACAAATGAAAGAGATAATTGCCGAAGAAGTGGGAAAGGCAATTGAAGGTAGTCTATCCAGGTTTATAGACAAAATTCAAAACACGGTGTTGTCGCTTGTCGAAGAACGAGTCAAAAGGTTGGAAGATAGTGTCAACCTTATAAAAGATAAATCGGGAGAACGTAAAGGATGTTCTTACAAAGAGTTTATGGCGTGTAAACCGCCAATCTACAACAGGGAGGTTGACCCGATAATATTCCAGAGATGGTTAAGCGATGTTGAAGGAGTGTTCGAAAGGACCCATTGTGACGAAAGTGACTTTGTTGCTTACGGAACGGGTCAATTGAGAGGTCCACCAAAGATTGGTGGGACAATAAAAAGAATGAAATAGGGGCCGAAGCGGCAAGGGCCATGACATGGGAGGAGTTTAAGACGCCATTTCTTAAACATCATAGTCCCAAGGCGGTCATTAATAAAATCAAGGAAGAGTTCATGCAACTTAGGCACAAGGGCGAGACCATAGACAAGATTACGGCGACGTTTATGGATAAGATGAAGTTTTGCAGTGAATTGGTGATGAATGAGGAACAAAAGATATACTACTACTATAACATGTTGAGCGCCGAGTATAGGGAGTTCATGACTCCTTCAAAATACGAGACCCTTACCGAGATCATAAACGTTGCTCGAGAACGGGAAATCGAGCTAAAGAAACAAGTTGAAAGGGGTGAGCGAAGGGCACAGGATGTGAATCCAAGCCCTACAAAGAAAGCTCGAACTGGAGAATCGGGAAAGAAGGTTGATGTTAAAGGTGGGTCGCCAAGTTGCAAGGTGTGTGGAAAGGGGCACAAGGGTGAGTGCCGCTTCAAAGACAAGCCGTGTCCGGTATGTGGGAAGACGGGACACACCGCATCGTTATATCCCGGAAAGGTTTTCGTTTGTTATAAATTTTATCAGCCCGACCACAAAAAGTCTGAATGCCCAGAATTGGTTGGGAAGAGAGACACTAAAGAACCTCCAACGGAAGCTCCAAAAGCGAAAGCTAGGTCCTCCCAACTTACAGCAGTTGAAGCAAAGACAGAACCCGATGTGGTCTCAGGTATATTCGCAATAAAATCGATCCCCGCACGTGTATTATTTGATATGGGTGCAAATAAATCCTTTATTTCACATGGATTTATTCGACATCCTTCATTTGTATTGACGAAATTATCTGTGCCCTTAGAAGTTGAAATAGGGGACAACAAAAGTTTTATAGTTTGTGATATTTGTCAGGGCTGCAAATTAAGCATCGACGATGAAGAATACTTGATAGACCTAATCCCGATGTCGATGGGGGAATTTCAAGTAGTCGTTGGGATGGATTGGCTATCTCAGCACCACACAAAGGTCGTGTGTTTTCGTAAGGAGATAAAGCTAACATCTCCGAGCGGGAAACACATCACTATCTATGGCGAAAAAGGAGGTAACCCCATAATATGCTCGACGTTGAAAGCTCACAAGCTTATGAAGCAAGGATGCAAGGCGTTTATGATATACGCGAATGAGCCCGAGAAAGAATCACTGAAGATTGAAGATGTACCAGTAGTACGGAACTACGAAGATGTGTTTCCGAAAGATTTACCGGGATACCGCCAGAATGGGAAATAGAGTTCGGAATCGAATTGATTCCGGGCGCAAAACCTGTAGCTAGAGCACCGTACCGACTCGCGCCGTCGGAATTACAAGAGTTGATGTCCCATATTCAAGACCTGCTTGACAAAGGATTCATAAGGCCGAGTGTGTCTCCTTGGGGCTCACCGGTACTGTTCGTGAAAAAGAAAGACGGAAGCATGCGCATGTGTATCGATTACCGGGAGTTAAACAAACTCACGGTAAAGAACCGATACCCGCTTCTGAGGATAGATGATCTATTCAACCAATTACAAGGTGCGAACTGGTTTTCAAAGATTGACCTTAGATCGAGGTATCACCAACAAAAGGTCAAGGAGGAAGATGTGCCGAAGACGGCTTTCCGCATGCGATATGGACATTACAAGTTCCTCGTGATGTCATTTGGGTTAACAAATGCACCCGCGGCTTTCATGGACCTTATGAACCGGGTTTGCAAGCCAATGCTGGATAAATCAGTCATCGTGTTTATCGACGATATTCTGGTGTATTCGAAAAGTGAAGCTGAGCACGCATACCACTTACAAGAGGTGTTAGAGACACTTAGACGAGAAAGGTTATATGCGAAATTCTCGAAGTGCGCCTTTTGGTTACGAGAGGTGCAATTCCTCGGCCACATCATAAGTGCCGATGGAATATTGGTGGATCCGTCAAAAGTTGAGGCCGTATCGAAATGGAATCCCCCGAAGAACTCTTCGGATATTAGAAGCTTCTTAGGGCTTGCGGGATACTATAGGAGATTCATTCAAGATTTCTCCAAGATTGCGTCGCCACTAACAAAGTTAACCCGGAAGGAAGAAAAGTTCATTTGGGGTGTTGAACAAGAAAGGGCGTTTCAGGCGCTAAAAGAGAAATTAACTCAAGCTTCGGTATTAACGTTGCCGGACGGAGTCGAAGACTTAGTGGTTTACTCGGATGCCTCATTATCAGGGCTCGGATGCGTTTTGATGCAATGGGGCAAAGTTATAGCTTATTCCTCGAGGCAATTGAAGATACATGAAAAGAAGTATCCCATGCACGTTCTCGAATTGGCTGCGGTGGTATTTGCGTTAAAAATATGGAGACACTATTTATATGGGGTAAAGTGCACCATATTCACCGACCACAAGAGCCTAAAATACTTCTTCGATCAAAAGGAGTTAAATATGCGCCAGAGACGATGGTTAGAAACAATCAAGGATTACGATTGTGAAATACACTACCACCCTGGGAAAGCCAATGTAGTGGCTGATGCGTTAAGCCGAAAGGCAGATTATGCCCCGATACGAGTACAATCATTGCAGCTCGTTGTGACCTCGGGCTTACTTGAACGAATCCGAGAAGCACA
>JARYGA010060654.1:0-33672 GCA_030545235.1 Helianthus tuberosus
AAAGGAGTTAAACATGCGTCAACGCCGATGGGTTGAGCTCTTGAACGATTATGAATGCGCTATCAAATACCATCCGGGCAAGGCCAATGTTGTGGCCGACGCCCTCAGTCGAAAGGATACTATACCTAAGCGTGTACGTGCTTTACAACTTACCATCCAATCCAACCTTCCCGCTCAGATTCGTGATGCTCAGGTTGAAGCATTGAAAGCAGAGAACATCAGGGCTGAGTCCTTGCGAGGATCGAGGCAGCGGCTAGAACAAAAGGAAGACGGCGCTTACTATGTAACAGGGCGCATCTGGGTTCCACTTTATGGAGACTTACGCGAGCTTGTGATGGATGAAGCACATAAGTCTCGTTATTCAGTGCATCATGGTTTAGATAAGATGTACCATGACCTAAAGACTACACATATTGGTGGCCTGGTATGAAAGCCCACATAGCAACCTACGTCAGCAAATGTTTGACTTGTGCGAGAGTCAAGACTGAATATCAGAAACCATCGGGCCTACTTCAACAACCAGAGATCCCGAAATGGAAGTGGGAGCAAATTTCCATGGATTTCGTTACTGGCCTGCCTAGATCTCAACGCGGAAACGATACCATTTGGGTGATCGTGGATCGACTGACCAAGTCTGCACATTTTGTGGCTATCAAGGAAACGGATAAGTTTTCTACTCTAGCAGACATTTACCTAAAGGAAGTAGTATCAAGGCACGGAGTGCCAACCTCCATCATTTCTGATCGTGATGCGCGTTTTACTTCGGAACTGTGGCAAGCTATGCACAGGTCTTTTGGTTCTCGATTAGACATGAGCACAGCATATCATCCATAGACGGATGGGCAATCTGAACGCACCATCCAAACCCTTGAAGACATGCTTAGGGCGTGTGTAATCGATTTTGGTAATGGCTGGGAAAAGCACCTCCCGCTAGTAGAGTTTTCGTATAACAACAGCTACCACACCAGCATCCAGGCCGCTCCGTTTGAGGCATTTTACGGACGTAAATGCCGATCACCTCTTTGTTGGGCAGAGGTTGGTGACAGTCAAATCACTGGCCCAGAACTTGTAGTAGATACAACCGAGAGGATTGCTCAGATACGACAACGAATGGCGGCAGCTCGTGACCGTCAGAAAACCTATGCGAATAAGCAAAGGAAACCACTCGAGTTCCAGGTTGGGGATCGAGTGCTACTTAAAGTCTCACCGTGGAAAGGTGTGGTTCGTTTTGGCAAACGAGGCAAACTCAATCCGCGTTATGTCGGACCGTTCGAAATCATTGAGAAAATTGGCAAAGTCGCCTACAGGTTGAATCTACATGAAGAACTCAGCGGAGTTCACAATGTTTTCCATGTGTCGAATTTGAAGAAGTGTCTGTCAGATGAGACCCTCATAGTTCCCTTAAAGGAGCTCACTATCAACGACCAGCTGCGATTCATCGAGGAACCAGTAGAGATCACTGATCGAGATGTTAAAATTCTCAAGCGCACCAGGATACCTCTCGTCCGAGTCCGTTGGGATTCCTGTCGTGGCCCAGAGTATACCTGGGAACGAGAAGACCAGATGAAACTCAAGTATCCCCAACAGTTTAAGAAAAGTGTAACCACTACTGAGGCTGAAGCTACTGCGGAATTTCGGGATGAAATTCCAAACCAACGGGGGGATGATGTGACACCCCAGGAAAACCAGGAAACCAACGCAACATAACTAGCTTCCTCAGTAACCACGTGCTAAATTTCGGGACAAAATTTTCTTAACAGGGGGAGAATGTGACAACCCTCATAATTCCATGTACCCGTACAATTTATTATTGATAATTAAAGTGCTTGACGACTGTGTGGAATTACTTAACTGCTCTCTGATTACTGTGTTATACTTACATGTGCTTGTTAACATACTAGTAGTGTACAGAAAAGTTACTAAATAGTCCAGTGTGCTTTCCTAAGTGTTGAGAATTAATAGTGTTACAAAAATATATATATAGGACACTTTACGGACTAATTAAGCACTTTAACGGAACAACACCGAACCGAACAACCGGACATTACCCGGAACACTAAAATATTGTTAAAAACATTGTTTCGCTTTTTCTGAGCTAGTCATGGTTCCCGAGCACCCTAACATATTATAAAATGCATCGTACACATTAAACATTAGAAATAATGTTTAGCTTCCCACTAACTAGATTATTTACCATCAAAATATTACAAATTATCCCCCCCCCCCCCCCATGTACTACTTACGGCACATAGCATGGCCCCACCACAAGGATTGCTTAATCCTCTAAAAATCCCACTAAAATATTCTCCTTGGGATATGGTGGATCATGTAGGTACTTCTTGCAACATTTAAACCATTGGACAATTTAGTTAGAGATTATAAGTAACTTACTTTCTTCTTCATTCTCACAACTCAACACATTTCTTTGTCCCTCCACAAGCTTACGGCAGAACATAGCCTCCCCACCATCACACATTTTCAATTTCCATTCAACCATTCCAAGGTTACTACAAGGTGCAACAAGATCATCAACGAAGCTCGGTGTGTTCGGAAGTTAAAGGACCACTCGCATCTTCTTTTATCCACCACTTTTCTACACTCGAACTTCCCTAGCCTTAAGCTAGTGGTAAGAACTTAGATCCGTTCATTATTCATGTTATTTAAGTGGTTAATAGATGCATTATGAAGAAAACATATAAACACCATAAGATCTTGCACTTAAAACTTGAACATAAGTTTAAACAAGATGATACATGAAGAAATGATGTTAGAATGATGTTGTTTGGTGTATGATGATTATGAGCTGATATGAAGGACTTATAATCTGCTGTAAGTATCGTTGTTTATCGCTAAACATGTTAACGGAATCAATCGAGCGCGCTTTAGAGTGTTAAAGACTTAAAACAGAAGGCTGTTTGGTGATTACAGCCAACTTCAGTTGGCAGTAACAGGACCTTAATAAAACGAAAAATGTATTTTCTGAAGTCTAGATTTATGTATTATGAAACACGGTTCTAATGGCACTGGAATCATAATTTTTGGACTTCGTTTACTATTTTTAAAGTGTCGTTTTGTAACAGCAGCTAGAGCTGCATTTTTACTGCTGAAAATATGCGTTCTGTTTTCTGTCATAACTTGAATTCTGTGTAGAGTTAGATCATGAAATTTGTACTGTAGATGACCACCGATGTATTTGTAATTATCTCACTGGAATTTCATAAATCAGACTCTCGATGAATTTTAAATAAATTATTCTGTGGACTGCAGTTAGAAAAAGATAAATCTGAGTTCAGTCCGGAAAATGAATTTTTTAAAATATTGGTGATGAATTGGATCCCGAGATTTTTACACAATAATATTTGGATCGTTTAAGACCTTCTGTAAAAAGTTGGGAATTTTTTGAACAAGTTAACTATTTTATTAAAATCCCCGAAAACAGCCCAGTTTTGAATAAAAAAGCTGAAATGACATAAGTCGTAAATTGCGTGTCTAAATGTCGAGTATGTTATCTGAGGATGATCTAACATGTTATATGTCAATGAAAGTAACATGTGCAATATCGTATGCTTGTTCTTGAGTAGCTATAGGTGGAATGTTTATATGAGCGTGAACTATTAAAGTGAGTACATGTTATGTGGTAGAAGTAATGTGTAAATAAACCGTACGTAGGATACGTGTTATGCATGAGAAACTGATTGTTATCCGTACCTTATTAGGACGTGATTGACCGACCTTAACTGTTAACTATATTTGAGAATCTAACCAAGCAAACCGAGGTGAGTTCACACTTTTCTACAAAGCATGGTAAATTCCCGGTGGGAATGGGAATGGGTACAGGAATAGGGATTCCTCGTCCTTGAGACGTGTTCAGGAATGTAAATTCCTCGTCCTGTTGGGACGTATTAGACTTACTGGACTAGAATTCTATCAACGAAGTCCCTCCCTTTTTGTATCGACTTAATCGCCGAGGCTATGGCGAGCGGGTCATTAGTTAATAGCGCTATTAGGTTTAACAAACCGCACACCGTGCCAGTTGGACGGGTGTGTACTAATGGACTATGGCACGTCGGTGATGATAGACACCGACGCTAGGGCACAATTAATTTTCGTTAGTAGTCGATATGATAAACGAGTCTGGTAGTCAAAATAATGGGGTAGCCCCCACGGCCGGAGTGCCGGGCTGGAGAGCCAGGGAAGGTGGACATGGGATGGTTAACTAATAAACGTTTTCGAACTATGGGGTAACCCCCACGGCTGGATAGCTGAATGAGATTAAACTACGTTTTTTTGGAAACAACCTTAAAATGGACAACCAACCGTGAACTCACTCAACTTTGTTGTTGACTCGTTGCTACATGCTTTGCAGGTCGCTAGATGCTATGGAGCTTGCACATGGAGGTGGTCGTTGTGGGATGCGAACTGATATATCCCGTACTTAATAAATAAACTTTATGAACTTATGAAACTTATGTTAAACTTATGAACCACGAATTTGTGTTTTGGTTTAACGTCTTATGCTTCCGCTGATTAAATTGAACTTGGTTAACTTCCTTTTGGTCACCAATCATATTGTGGTTGGTTTTATTTACCTAATTATGTTGTTCAATATGATTGGTGGCTCGATCCTGGTCATGTCACACCTCCAAGCGGTGATACTCCGCATGGTGGATTTTGGGGGTGTGACACACGTCATTGACTGCATGCAAACATATTGACATAAATGATGCTTAAAGCACAGTTAGCACAGTTAACAGACAAACCGGGAAGATGCTGACGGAGTTCAGAACATAGACAGACGTTGTTTTGAGGCACAGTATGAGCCAGAAACTAAGTACTACACTAGTATAGTGTGTAGGGAAGTAAGGACCACAAAACTGCTTTTCTAAGTGATAGTTTAAGTGCCGGTAAGTGCATAAAACTCACCCAAAGTGTAGAATTCTGCAAAATTCAGCATTTTTCAGCATTTACACACACTAATATTGTGCAGAAACATGATTAAATGGTCCTGAATGCTTTCCTAAGTGTCAGGAATTAAACGTGTCACAAAAGGGTACATAAAAAAAACACTAAACGGTATAGTTTAGCACTTTAACGAACCGGTATCTAACCGAACAACCGGACACTACCCGAAACATCCAAATTATACTAGAAGCATTGTTTTAATGTTTCCAAGCTAGTTATGATCCCCGAACATCATAACACTCCATACAAAATATCTAGTAACTAAAACACTTAACCTACACTTGGTTTTGAACTAGATTACAACTATATGGTTTAAACCTATGCTAATACCCCCCCCCCTCCATTCATGGTCACTAGAGGGTGACCCCACCATGATTTTATTTGATTTACTTTGAGATCTCAATAGATATGCCTTGTACTAATGAGACACATTAACCAGTGGTCTAAGAAGTATTGGAAGTTTATAACCCTCGGGGGTGAAATACATGCTACATACTGATTACAAACAATTACAAATGGTATGATTAGCTAAGGAAAGGTACTGCTAGATCACGTGAATGGGTAGGCAATTAACTTAAGACCATTAATCCTTGTATAAGGACCGAGGGGCATGAGTGATAGATCTATTGGGTGTTGCGAGCCCCACCCATGGGCCTGCGAGTTGGCCGCATGTGGTGACTATGTCGTTCCACCGGAGGGGCCGGTACGAAATACGCATACAGGATTGAGTGCTTCCTATTCCATGTCACTTATATTAATGTATTAGCTACACATTAATTGATCTATTTTTCCTTGTTGCTACATACCGGCTTACAAGTACATACATACATACATACATACATACATACATACATACATACATACATACATACATACATACATACATACATACATACATACATACATACATACATACAAAGGTTTTCAAGGATGATTCGTGCACACATACTAAACACATGAACTCGCTCAACTTTTGTTGATGTTTTCAAACTACATGTATTTCAGGGAACTAGTAAGTGGATCTGGCAGGCGTTGGAAGTTTTTATGCTGCATTTGAAATAAAGATGCCATCCATGGTTTTTGGGTTTGGTCGGTGTGTCTTATTCCTGGACGAGACACGTCTCCCAACCCTTGGTGCTATTTAATATCTTTCGATGAGTCCTTAGTGAACTCATAAACATTTTGGTATGATTGTAAAACTTGAATTTGAAGTCTACGTTTTTAAACAATGTTGTTATGTTTTAAACTTATTCGATGGATGACAAACCTATGGTTTTATCATATAACTGTTGTTATGATTGAATGCAATGATATTAAGAAAGTCAAACCATAATCACGCTTCCGCAAAAGTCAGGGTGTGACAGCTTGGTATCAGAGCTTCGGTCGTAGCGAACTAGGATTCTTTCTCGAGTCTAGAGTGCGATTATTAGGGCTCTCACGAAAATATTTTCATAACATAGACGAAACGCCCAGATCCTGGAAAAACAAACATTTTTACAAATAAAAGACACGAATACATTTCAAAGTTAATGTTTATAATTCAGTCTGAGAGACTGGGTAATTCAGTCTGATAGACTGGGTAGTTAGTTAGGACAGTTTGAGAAACTGGGGAGTTCAATCTGAGAGACTGGGTGTTTCAGTCTGAGAGACTGGGTGTTTCAGTCTGAGAGACTAGGTGTTTCAGTCTGAGAGACTGGGTGTTTAAGTCTGAGAGACTAGGTGTTTCAGTCTGAGAGACTGGGTGTTTCAGTCTGAGAGACTGGGTGTTTAGTCTGGGAGGCTAGGTAGTTTAGTCTAGGAGACTGGGTATTTAGTCTGGGAGACTGGTTGGTTTAGTCTGGGAGACTAGGTGGGTTAGTCTGGGAGACTAGGAAGGATAGAAAGTTTCATGAAGAATAATGTGAATACATGATTACATGATAAATTACCTTTGTTTGCATACACTAAGTATTAGTGATTACTATGGATATACATGCTATGACTATTACGTATCGACACACATGTCGCCTTCCTCAGAGAGCAAGTTGTCAGATGTTGACGACCCTATGGCCACCGCCACAGATAATGAGACTGCACCTGCGTCGGGGATATTTGCATCAGACACTGAGAGTGATCCTGATATGATGACCGAGGATGAGGACGACTTCCAACCATCCGCGCTGCCAGATTTTGGTGATGATTTACCCTTGCTGATGGTTTCCCTAACAAGAATCCTTTCGTCATTCCTGTTCCAGTCCATGACCACCTTATCATTTGGACACCCCGATGGCGAGCACATCATGGCTCCGATCCTCGACGTCGTACCTTTCGTGGTCATTCCTCCCGAGGATAT
This sequence comes from Helianthus tuberosus, assembly GCA_030545235.1. Taxonomy (NCBI): domain Eukaryota; kingdom Viridiplantae; phylum Streptophyta; class Magnoliopsida; order Asterales; family Asteraceae; genus Helianthus; species Helianthus tuberosus. The sequence continues at coordinate 7,295 of JARYGA010060654.1, forward strand.
GCCTTTTGACGATTTGTTAGATGATGACGTTGATTTGTTTGTTGATTATCCTCCTGTTGACACCCAGGGTGATGGAAAGATAGCTGAGGATGTCATTGCTATTCTACCTCCTGAGATTTCTGCCATCGAAGTATCCTCTGCTTCCATTTTGCACTCGATTTCAGACTCCTTTGAGTCTGTGACATCTGCAGCCTTACAGACGGCCAGGTTACCGCTTCTTGCTACTGACTCGGACGACGACACCTCTATGACTGCTGCACTATCACACTGCTCGAGATCCCACACCTTCACATGACCCAGAGCCTGCTCCTGAGCCAGCTCCTGTTCCTCTTAGGTCAGCTTGATGTCGCACCTGCTGATCCTGAGCCCTTTCTTGAATCATGACCCTACTTCTTTTGGTTTACCAGACATTGCACCCCTTGTACCAGACCCAGTATCTGCACCTGTTGATCTTCCTTCTGTTGAGACATTTGTCCTGCACCTGCACCCGCTGAGGTTGCTCCTTTATCCCCTATGGAGACCGACGTCCATTGCGCCGACATGCCTATCGCTTTCTTTCAGGACATACCCACATCCAGGGGAAGATACCTTTGGTCAGCACCTGTGTAACGGCCTTCTGTATCAGCAGCTTTTCCATAAATCCTTCAGGTTGTACTGTTCATTTCTTCACCGCTGGACGAGCCATTCCGATGATTCCTATCATGCCCTATGCTGATTTCAGACCCCTACCATCCCTCACATTATGGAAGCTACACACGGGATGAGTTGCTCTTGTTACTTCAGCTACAGTTTGAGGTTTTGAGTTATAGAGTTTTGGAGCTTGAGCTGACATTACGTTCTCCACCCTGTCAATGCCAGTATACTTTGATCCTCCACATTCAACACTGTCTCCTTTTGCATTCTCACCTATTGCTATTACACCTTCTTAGGTTTTGATGCTCGTTTCTTTACTATCAAGCGGCAGATCAGATACTTACTCCGCCGTATATTTAAGCTCGAGGAGAAAGTCGTACATGTTAACAGTTTGCTTTTCTTCACTCCTCCACCTCGGACACCAGTATAGTTGGCTTTTGGTTTTATGCGGATTGCATTACTTTTGGGGAAAAGACACTACAAATAAGCCGAGATTGTGACGACTTTTGAAGACCACTTTTGACCACGTGATTTTGGTACACTGATAGACTTATTGGACGAGGGTAGGGTGACCCTGTGTCCCTTTTGATGTAATGCATTTTGTAAACAATGAGATTGTGGTCGGTAAACAATGAAAGCTCAGTCGCCATGTCCTCACTAAGCACGTTGTTGATCTGCATGTGTGCGCTATAATTATGGTACTACGTGCTTGCTTGTTATGTTCTCATTAAACATGTTCCTATCTACAAGTTGCGCTATAGTTGGGATGTTGATTGTTATAACGATTGCTTATATATGTATATATATACACATCTCCTAGGTCTCATTTGTTAAGTAGATGCTTATGTGCTTGTGACCTTATTGAGACCTGACCTAAACATCCTTCTTCTTAGTAGATGTCGCTTCAAAGGAACACTGATACCAACAACCTTTTGTCGATGACAGAGGCGGAATTACAAGAGCGCATCTCACAGGCCATCGCATAGCACGAGGCCCTTCACTCCGAACGCAGTGGAGGTACCTTAGGAAATAACCCACCTAACGGCTGCACCTACAAGCAGTTTTTAGGCTGCAAGCCACTGGATTTCGACGGCACTGGGGGTGCCTTAGCCTTCGTGCGCTGGGTTGGGAAGACGGATTCTGTTTTACGGTTGAGCAAATGTGCCCCAGAGCACCAGGTCGCGTACATTTCCGGACTACTTCAAGATGGGGCTCTGTCATAGTGGAACCTCCAGGTTCAGACGTTGGGCGAGACTGCTGCGTATGCTTTGACATGGGACAAACTGAAAGAACTAATGCGTAAGAAGTACTGCTCGAGAGCAGAAATACAGAAATTGGAGACTGAGTTCTGGAACTTGAAAATGGAAGGTCCAAAGATAGCTGAGTACGTGCAGAAATTCCAGGTACTGTCGCGTGTTATCCCCTACATGGTAGATCCAGTGTTTAAAAAGATCGAACGTTTCATCGGGGGATTGGCACCTTAGATTCTAAGCCTGGTGACAACATCTAAACCTCCAACAATCGCCGAGGCTATCGAACTAAGTGTGACGCTCACTGAAGAAGCGATTAGACTAGGAAAATTTTCAACCTCTGAAGAGAAAAAGGAGACTCATGTGGAGTCATCTGGAGATAGCAAGAGAAAGTTCGGAAACTTGAAGCAGGGTACTCAGACGAATAACAACAACAAGGCCAAAAAGGGAAAAGAGTACATAGGTAAACTACCTAAATGCGATAAGTGTCGACGTCATCATACCGGGCGATGTAAAAATGGAAAGTGTGACAACTGTGGCAAAGTGGGGCACTGCAAGGAGACGTGTTGGCATGAGACGAAACATGGAAAGAGAGGTCAAGGATGTTATAACTGCGGTGACATGGGGCACTTTAGGAAAGATTGCCCACAGGAGATTAAACAAGATCCTGGGAAAAATGTCTAACACCGAAGCTAGGGAAGCACGCCAGGATCCAAACATGGCCATCGGTACGTCTCATAGTAGTCAATGTTGTGCGTCTGTGCTATTTGACATTATTGTAAAATGTTAGCTTCAGAATATACTTGTTTTAGTAGTAAGTAAGATAGATACCCAGTACTCGATAGAACTAACTTAAGGGAAGCTTCGACGTAGTAATTGGGATGGATTGGTTATCGAGCAACCAAGCGGAGATTATTACCCGCACCCCGATGGCAAATGAAGAAACAATCATGGTTCATGGAGGTAAGCAGAATACGCCCCTACAGCTTCCAAATTGCTTGAAGGCACATAAGTTGTTGCGTATTGGATGTGTTGTTTTCTGGGCTCATGTCATGGACAAGGGAACCGAAGAACCAAAAACTCGAAGATATCCCTGTGATAAGGGAATATCCTAAAGACTTCCTCGAAGGCTTGCCAGAACTATCTCCTCAACGACAAGTCGAATTTCGCATCGATTTGATTCCCGGCGCCGCGCCTGCAGTCAATGCACCTTAGCGATTTACACTTTCGGAGATGCAAGGATTGTCAGTGTAACTTCAGTAGTCGAGAGAGAAGGAAGATAATAGACCAAGTTTCCCACTTTGGGTAACCCCAGTTTTGCTCGTCAAAGAGAAGGACGATAGCTTTCGTACGAACATCAAACTACCAGGAGCCAAACGAGCTAACCAACAAGAGTTGGCAACTCTTGCCGAGGATTAATGAATTATTTATTCGACTAACCATGAGGACCTAACTACCATTTTAAGACTGATCGATGATCGAGTGTCATTATATGTGAATTCAGGGAGAAAGTATACCGGGGAATTGTGGGACAATAACTAGTTCTAAACCTACACAAAAATTTTGATTCCTACGCAACGCACAAAACAGTTTTACACAGAATGTGAGACTTTGAGAATCTAGAAAACATGTTCTTAATCTTTTGGGAACCAGGTCAAAACTCGTAAAGGTTGTCACTAGGGATCACACCTGTTAACTTAAGCAAACCCCATTATCCTGATGTATATGCTATTTCAGTTAACCAAACAGAAAGTACTCAAATCTCTTTTGTTAAAATCTTCACTTTTGTTTCTAGCGAGTTGATGTTTGCATCTCTACTCCCCTTAACGGTAGTTGCATCGCGTTAATTTTCTTCACTGAGAGCGAACACACACTGCTTCGATATTTGGTCATTTCTTCATACTCATTGTTTCAGTACTCGGAAACTTATATGACACACATGCACCATTTATTACGCATGTGGTTTCATTTCGAATAAACGCTTCATTAAAAGTTCAAATGTTATTTCGCTAAAGCTAACTATTGGCTAAGGATACGAATAACCTACGTTCTCGTAATTGTTGGCTCCTTTGTTATCAAGCCAACACGCTTTCTTAAAACTCCTTTTATTACAAGTTGCATTCATGGTTTGTCTTCGTAACCATGTTGAGATTTCCTTGTTGATACATACGTTTATTGTCGGGTTACGCTGAAACCAAGTTCAATTGCTTGAACTTGTCCATTTCGCATATTCAATTTAAAACGTCGTATGATGTATTGGGAGCATCATATTCAAATATTTTTGCAAAAGTTCTTTTGTTTCGAGTCGTAGTACACTTGGTTGGTCTTCGACTCCACTAAACGTTTGCTGATTTCGATACCTTGCGGTGACACTTTCACAGAATTGAAGCTTGCGCTAATTTGGTTACACGGATTTAATTGTCTATTTATTTGTTCTAAATCCATTTTGTTTATCACGATTAAAGCAGTCTCAACACAGTTGTGTGTTAAGACAATGGTACCCAGATTCATTTCATATCACGGTGTACCTCCTAACGATTCTTTCAAATTTAATACCTTACAGTGTTTATTGCTTTCCATCTTCAATCAGAAACAGTAGTTCTTTGATGTCCCATATTCGATTGAAAACCCCATGACGCAGTTTACATCAAATTTTCAGAGTTGTTTCAGTACACTTTCCTTTAATTTCAAGCACGGTGAACTTGTTCGGTCACCGCTATTGTTGAAGTACACATACCTTGTGGTGTCATTACAAATTTGTAGCTTGTGCTAATCATGGTCAACCTTTTTACACAAAAACTACACATACTCTTGTTTGACTTGTCATTTAAACATTCCGAATGCAACTACGAACTAAGACAATAATACGCCAGATTCGCTTGTGTTCCATTCGGTGTATTTTTGCAATTCAAGAATGTCAACACACTATTTTACCCATGTATTTGTTCGAAAGTTGACAGATCATTTTCATGTTACTATCACATTCGAGTTGTTGATTTTGAGTTCATATAACGGATGCTATGGTTTGCGAAAACTCGTTGGCATATTGTGACTGATTGTTTGAGAATCCATTGGTCAAAACTCCTTTGTTACACCCCTGTTAACCAAGTTACACTAGATTATACATCTATACATCTCGTGTCCTTTGACATCAAATGCTAGAACACATACCTTTTAACCACCGAGTTCTTGTTGAAATATATCCCTAAACTCACCTGATATGAATTTTGATTCGGTTTTGTGGTTATCTACCTCAGTATTATTCATATACAAACACGCATAATGTAACCCTAAGGAGTTAAGGTAGTACAAAATTCGAGGACGAAATTTTCTTAACAGGGGGAGAATGTGACAACTGTCAAATTTGCATGCATCCGTACAATTATTAAATGATGATTAGTGCTTAATGACTGTGCTGATTTACAATTTATGACTTGAATTGCTTACTAATTTCTGTATTATACTTACATGTGCATCACATATTGCAAATGACACGTCATTGACTGCTTGCAAACATATTGACATAAATGATGCACAAAGCACAGTTAGCACAGTTAACAGACAAACCGGGAAGATGCTGACGGAGTTCAGAACATAGACAGACGTTGTTTTGAGGCACAATATGAGCCAGAAACTAAGTACTACACTAGTATAATGTGTAGGGAAGTAAGGACCACAAAACTACTTTTCTAAGTGATAGTTTAAGTGCCGGTAAGTGCCTAAAACTCACCCAAAGTGCAGAATTCTGCAAAATTCAGCATTTACACACACTAATATTATGCAGAAACATGATTAAATGGTCCTGAATGCTTTCCTAAGTGTCAGGAATTAAAAGTGTCACAAAAGGGTACATAAAAAAACACTAAACGGTATAGTTTAGCACTTTAACGAACCGGTATCTAACCGAACAACCGGACACTACCCGAAATATCCAAATTATACTAGAAGCATTGTTTTAATGTTTCCAAGCTAGTTCTGATCCCCGAACATCATAACACTCCATACAAAATATCTAGTAACTAAAACACTTAACCTACACTTGGTTTTGAACTAGATTACAACTATATGGTTTAAACCTATGCTAATACCCCCCCCCCCTCCATTCACGGTCACTAGAGGGTGACCCCACCATGATTTTATTTGATTTACTTTGAGATCTCAATAGATATGCCTTGTACTAATGAGACACATTTACCATTGGTCTAAGAAGTATTGGAAGTTTATAAGAAAACCCACAAGTCTTGAACCTTCATCACATTCATCATCTTCAACTCACCATAAACTCCTCCTCCCCCTCTAAAGCTTACGGCCTAACATCCCTCACCATCAACTTCATTTTTAAACCATTTTCCATACATTCCAAGGTGATCTAGTGGTGTAAGGAGCTAAGTTAGGAAGCTTGGAGCTTTCGGGAGTTGAAGGACCTTCACGGATTGTTTTTATCCACTTCATTTATCCCCTTGATCATCCCTAGCCTTGAGTTAGTAGTAAGATCTTCTACTCTTCATTTTACATCTATTTTGAGTGGTTAAAAGATGATATAAGATTATTATCATGAAGAACACTAAGAAACTTGAAGATAAAACATTTAACATAAGCATAAGACTATAAGAAATCTTAAAGAAATCATGTTGTTTAGTGTTGATATGATGTTTGATGATTGTTGGTTTGTTTAAATAATGTAAATCATTATATGATCTTGCTAGATCATGATTAAAAACATAATCTAGCAAGATGAGAGGATGAAAATGTTAGAGACTTATAAATCATCTTCATGAAAGACATGAACTTGAAAGAATATAGTGTTTTCTTGAAAAATAATAATCAAAGTAAGTTAATAATCATATAGCTCAAAAATTTATGAATGGTTTTCCAAAAGAACCAAGCTTGAAATATGAGTTTTAGTAGATCTTGGTTCTTACATAAACAAACACTGTTTTCAATGATTAAACAAGTGTAGAAACACTTGTGTAACAAGAGGGTTACATAAAGAAGCATTTCTAGAAAATGTGTTTTGAAGTTGTAAACATCTAAATTATTCAAGAATGATGTTTTTATAAAAACAACCACACTTTAAAGTGTAACTAAACTCACTAAACACACTACCAAGTTACTACAAGTTGTTATGAAAGTTCAAGTTCATGATTATTTTGTAGATAGCAATATTTTGGAACTTGGTAAGTATAAGTTGTTTAAGATTGATTGTTGATTGTTTGTGATGATTTTGAAAAGAAAATGATATGCTTTGATAGCATGGACACCTCCATTTTTAGGGGAAACTATGGCAAAATTTTCTAAAAATATAAACACCTAGAAAAATATTTTCTGAACAAATATTTACAAGTGTGTTTTAAACTATGATTTTCAATATAAACTTTGCCATAGATTTTGTTACAAAAATACAAGTCTTGGAGGTTGGTTTTTCGAAATAAAAATGGATAAATATGTATTTAGAATATATACATTAAAGACACATGGTGTGTGATTATTTGTATACTTTGTGTATTAGTTATTTTATTTTAGGATTTAAAGTAATATAACTTAACAAAATACCAAGAATCTACAATCCAAAATAATACCAAAAACCACAAGTAATAAATATATAAGTTACACACTTGATATTGTGAAACCGAATGCAAGAACATAACTTACAAAATATTCCGGAAAATACCGTTATAAATGTATTTTTGGTAAATGATATTTTGGATGCAAGAAATGAAAATATGATTTTTGTGAATATTACCAAGTTATATGATATTTTCGACAAGGAGAAAATATATTAATTTTGGAAGTAAAAATATATTTTCTTAGAATATTTAGAAGATATATGATTTTTTTGAGAAAAATATATATTTTCTAGAAATACATTATTTTGGACAAAATAAGTTTATATATATTTTCTAAAGTGAGACTTGAAAATATATTATTTTGAGACTATAAATACAAGAATGCGAATATACATGTATGAGATACCCCCATTCTAGGGAAGAAAATACGAAAATAAATACTTGAGAAGTATTATTATAAAAATACTGTTTAAACAATTATTCCAAAATTAAATATAATTTAAAGTTAAAATAATCATTATTTCAACAAATAATTATAACTTGGAATAATATTGAAGGCATAAAAGAAACGTAACTCAGACACTTAAATACCAAGTCAAGGCACGACCAGTTCGTCTAATGGACCGTAGTACGCATGTAGGTAGTCGTGCATTCTAGAGGAAGCTTTGAGATTACAACGGATACAAGGAACGCAAAACTGTGAGTTCATGTCCCCCTTTTCTCTTAACTGTTTTTGGTTTTATAACCCTCGGGGGTGAAATACATGTTACATACTGATTACAAACAATTACAAATGGTATGATTAGCTAAGGAAAGGTACTGCTAGATCACGTGAATGGGTAGGCGATTAACTTAAGACCATTAATCCTTGTATAAGGACCGAGGGGCATGAGTGATAGATCTATTAGGTGTTGCGAGCCCCACCCATGGGCCTGCGAGTTGGCCGCATGTGGTGACTATGTCGTTTCGCCGGAGGGGCCAGTACGAAATACGCATACAGGATTGAGTGCTTCCTATGCCATGTCACTTATATTAATGTAGCTACACATTAATTGATCTATTTTTCCTTGTTGCTACATACCAGCTTACAAGTACATACATACATACAAAGGTTTTCAAGGATGATTCGTGCACAGATACTAAACACATGAACTCGCTCAACTTTTGTTGATGTTTTCAAACTACATGTATTTTAGGGAACTAGTAAGTGGATCTGGCGGGCGTTGGAAGTTTTTATGCTGCGTTTGAAATAAAGATGTCATCCATGGTCTTTGGGTTTGGTCGGTGTGTCTTATTACTGGATGAGACACGTCTCCCAACCCTTGGTGCTATTTAATATCTTTCGACGAGTCCTTAGTGAACTCATAAACATTTTGGTATGATTGTAAAACTTGAATTTGAAGTCTACGTTTTTAAACAATGTTGTTATGTTTTAAACTTATTCGATGGATGACAAACCTATGGTTTTATCATATAGTTGTTGTTATGATTGAATGCAATGATATTAAGAAAGTCACACCATAATCACGCTTTCGCAAAAGTCAGGGTGTGACAAGTTGTACAAGAATCACGTGGAAAACTTACAAGAATCGCCCAAAAATGGAAGAAAAGTGCCTTAGAATGTGAGTGCGTGCATCTGGACCGGAGGAGTCTATCACATCAGTGAAGAATGATGTGACAGCTTGTATTTATAGTGTCAGAGTGGAGAAAGGTGGTGCAAGGAGGCTGGATCGGATGGCTATTTGGTCGAATGGCCCTCCGATCGGATGGTCATCCGATCGGATGTCCATTCCGACAGTCCAATCCGTTCAGCAACTTTTCCGTCTTTGGTTCGTTTTGCGAGTTAGATTAAGCATTGCGTTGTGTATTATTGTGTAATATTATTACATGACAAGATTACTAACACAAAAGTTTCCAAGTTTACATAAGTGTCAAGTCTCTAGTTCCTTGTTTAACAAACTCTCAAAGTTTCACGAGTCTCAAGAGTCAAGAATCAAGTATCAAGAGTTAAGCATCAAGTCTCTAGTTTTAAGGATCAAGTATTAAGTATCAAGTATCGAGAATCAAGTATCAAGAATCTAGTATTAAGAATCAAGTGTCAAGTATCACCAAGATTCAAGCTTCATAGTATCAAGATTCACAAAGTTTCAAGCATCATAAGAGTCCAGATTCAAAGTTTCAAAATTTAAGTATCAAGAGTCAAGTTTCACATAGTATAAGGACCAAAATTGACAAAAGGTAAAAGTTCAGGGACACAGGGCGTTACAATTACGACGCGCAAATCGTAGATATATTACGTATAAACGGGAGTGTTAATGGATATAACATAATAAGGGTCCCCAATAAAATCGTTCAAGTCGCAAAATTTTAAAATATATATTTATATGAACTCATATATATATATTAATATGCCAACATAATAAAAAAATGACTTTTCAAGAAAATCTCAAAGTTATGTGAAAATTCTAAGATTTGGAGAAACTTAGGAATTTTGTGATATATTGATTGATAAATCGTTCCTACGTATATTAGGACGTGTAGAATCAATTTGTGTGATTGCGCTATTATAATACGCACCCAAAGGTGAGTGTCACTAAACCCCCTCTTTTTACTGTTTTGTATATGTTTTGGGGGAAGAACGCGCCTTAAAAGGATTAAAGATGTTTTTGAATAAAACATACCTTTTTGTTATATAAAATGTATCTTTTCGTGGAAAATATATGGTTTGATGATATAAATATGTTTTAGGTAGAAACAGTTTTGTTGAATAAATATGTGTCACACCCCAACCGATGACGGAAACATCGGGGCGCGGCACTGAGCGAAACAGATTGTCCAGGAGATATCCATAACAACTAATATTACCGAATATTTAACGTTAAGTCCCATACCAAAACATACTCAGCAAAATAATTATTACAGACATAAAATCTCAAAGACAGTAAATAGTTTCGACAACTCAGATTTAAATAAATTGTTTGTTTGTTTCTAGACTCTTCCTAACTCGATTCCACATAGCAAGCATCCTAGCAGATAACATCCTAAACACCTGTCACATACGTTAAAATAATATCCAGAATGCATAATTCGAGTTGCGAATGCAATTGCGATGCAGTAAACGATAAAGCAATAAAACACGCGATAAATATTGATTAATCCTCAATTATTAACATGTACTCAACATAATACAACTAATGCAATAAAATAAATAGACTAACTACAAGTCAAAGAAGTCAAAACAGTAGTTGAGCAAGGAGTGACAGATCGCAATTAGTAACCTTTTCTTCCTTTGACTTCAATGTTGACTTTGACTTTGATTTCTGAAATACGGGGTGTTACAGCCTCCCCTAGTTGAGGGAATTTCGTCCCGAAATTAGGCCCTAGCTATAACAAACAACTGCAAGTACTTCGCCTTCATGTCGCTTTCGAGTTCCCAAGTGAACTCTGCGCCTCGTTTACCTTCCCAACGAACTTTCACAATGGGAATGCGTGAGCGCCTGAGCTGCTTGGTTTGTCAGTCCATTATCTCGACAGGCTTCTCCACGATGTGTAATGTTTCGTCCACTTGAAGATCCTCCAGTGGAACTTGTAAATCATGCTCAGCCAGACACTTTCTGAGGTTCGAGACATGGAAAGTCGGGTGGACGTTGCTAAGTTCCTCCGGTAGTTCGAGTCTGTAGGCCACTTTTCCAATCCTTTCCAGAATCTTAAAGGGTCCAACATATCGAGGCGCGAGTTTCCCTTTCTTGCCGAATCTGACCACACCCTTCCAAGGTGATACCTTTAGGAGTATGTGATCGCCAACGTCAAATTCAAGGGGCTTGCGTCGTCTATCGGCATAACTTTTCTGACGACTCCTAGCTTTCAGCAGGTTGTCTCGAATTTGGAGGATTTTGTCAGTCGTTTCTTGCAACAGCTCAGGACCGGTTATTTGCGAGTCACCGATCTCGTGCCATACAATAGGCGATCGATATTTTCTTTCGTACAATGCCTCAAACGGTGCCATTTGAATGCTGGAATGATAACTGTTATTGTACGAGAATTCGACTAAATGTAAGTATGCGTCCCAATTACCACCAAAATCAATGACACACGAACGGAGCATGTTTTCAAGGGTGCGAATCGTTCTTTCAGCCTGACCGTCTGTTTGGGGATGGAAAGCGGTACTTAGATTAAGCGTAGTACCGAGAGCAGATTGAAACGTTTCCCAAAGATGCGAGGTAAACCGACCATCGCGGTCAGAGATGATGTCGCGAGGCATCCCATGTCGACAAATGATCACATTGGTGTAGATTCGGCCTAATTTTTCTACCTTGTAGTTTTCTCGTATCGGTAGGAAATGAGCAGATTTAGTCAAACGGTCAACGACAACCCAGATGCTGTGGTGACCTGATGGCGTGCGCGGAAGTTTCGTTATGAAGTCCATAGCTATACTCTCCCATTTACACATGGGAATCTCGGGTTGGACGAGCAAGCCAGAGGGTCTTTGATGCTTGGCCTTGACTTTCGAGCAAGTCAGGCACTTCGAAACATAGAGGGCGATATCTTTCTTCATACCCAGCCACTAGTACTTGTAGCGAAGATCCTGGTACATTTTATTGGCACCGGGATGAATAGAATATCGAGACTTGTGGGCTTCGACCATCAAAATCTGTCGTAAATCGGTCCGCTTAGGGATCCAAATTCGGTCTAGATAATGGAATATCCCATTCGACCTATTCACTAGCTGGGCTCCATCGTTGAGAATCCTTTCCTTCTTTAAAGTGCGCTCGGTAAAACAGGCATGTTGGGCTTCGCGGATGAGGGTTTCGAGATGATGCAGGGCTTGAACATTACGAACGCTATGCAAATAGCTTCGTCTGCTGAGGGCATCGGCAACGACATTTGCTTTGCCAGGATGGTGACGAATCTCACAATCGTAATCGTTGAGAAGTTCCACGCATTGGCGTTGACGCATATTCAGTTCTTTCTGGATAAAGATGTGTTGTAGGCTCCTATGGTCGGTGAAGACCGTACACTTGGTACCATAAAGGTAGTGTCGCCAGATCTTCAACGCAAAAACAATTGCGCCTAGCTTGAGGTCGTGGGTTGTATAGTTCTTCTCGTGGATCTTGAGCTGACGAGACGCGTAAGTGATAACCTTGTCTCGTTGCATGAGGACACAACCAAGACCAAGGTTCGAGGCATCGCAATAGACAACGAAGTCATCGTTTCCGTCGGGTAAAGCAAGGACGGGAGCATTGCAGAGCATATGCTTGAGAGTTTGAAATGCAGACACTTGTTCAGTTCCCCAAACAAAAGGCTTGTCTTTATGCGTGAGAGAAGTAAGCGACACAGCGATTTTAGAGAATCCTTCGATAAATCGGCGATAATAGCCTGCTAGTCCGAGGAAAGAACGGACTTCAGACGGGTTCTTAGGTGTAACCCAACTCTTAACAGCTTCGATCTTCGCGGGGTCGACGTGAATACCTTGACTATTGACAATATGACCGAGGAATTGAACCTCCTCTAGCCAGAATTCACACTTGGAGAACTTGGGTAGAGTCGATTTCCCTGGAGTAGCTCGAGAACCAAACGTAGATGTTGCACGTGCTCGGTTTTCGACTTGGAATAGATCAGGATATCATCGATGAACACGATGACGAAGCGGTCCAGGAATGGTTTACACACGCGATTCATTAGATCCATGAACACCGCGGGTGTGTTGGTTAAACCAAAAGGCATAACAACGAACTCATAGTGGCCGTATCGAGTGCGAAAAGAGGTTTTGGGTATATCCTCCTCTTGAATGCATAACTGGTGATAGCCTGAGCGTAGATCGATTTTGGAGAAACACGTAGCAACTTGCAGCTGATCAAACAGATCATCGATTCGAGGCAGGGGATAGCGGTTCTTGATGGTCAGCTTATTCAGCTCCCTATAGTCGATGCACATCCGGAACGACCCATCCTTCTTTTTGACGAAAAGGACTGGTGCGCCCCAAGGAGAGGTGCTAGGGTGAATGAAGCCTTTATCAAGCAATTCCTGGAGCTGACTTGAGAGTTCGCGCATTTCGGATGGAGCGAGACGATAAGGTGCTTTAGCAACATGATTGGCTCCAGGAATGAGGTCGATACGAAAGTCGATATCACGACTTGGAGGCAAACCGGGTAACTTGTCAGGAAATACGTTAGGAAATTCACAAACAACGGGGACATCGCTTACTCCAGGATTACCTTTCTTTTCTTTCTCCGCTACTACAATGTTAACCAAGAAAGTTTGGTATTCCTTGCAGAGATACTTGCTAGCTTGGACATATAACATAAGCTTGAGACCTTTCGAGGGAGTTTCACCATACACACAAAGTTGATCACCATTCGCGAGCGAGAAACGAATCATCTTATCGAAGCAAACAACTTCAGCATGGTTTTCACGAAGAAAGTCCACGCCTACTATGACGTCAAAACTACCGAGCTGCATCGGAATAAGGTCGATAGGAAAGATGTGATTGTTGAGTTCGAGTGTACAATCACGAAGAACAGAATTGACAGCGACGGTTCTTCCGGTGGCAACTTCAACATCGAACGTCGAGGGGAGATGGGCGCGCTTAGGATTAAGGAGCTTTTAGAATTCAAACGATACAAAACAGTTATCGGCTCCAGTATCAAACAAACACGAAGCATAAATACCATTCACAAGGAACGTACCATTGACCACGTTGTTGTCGGCTTGAGCTTGGCGGACATTGATGTTGAAAGTGTGTCCGCGAGCTGCTGGTTGTTGTTGCTGCTGCTGCTGGGGCTGCTCCTGTTGCTGGGGCTGCTGCTGTTGTGGCTCTTGCTTCACCACTCGATTCGGGCACATGTTCGCGAAGTGGTTGGGATCACCACATGCAAAGCAAGCTCTAGCATGGATCGCGGGTGCAGGAGCCGCTTGTTGGCCTTGAGGAGCAGGAAGTAGAGCTTGTTGAGCAGGAGCTGGAGCTGTAGCTTGACGTGGACCTGTACGGCAGTTGGCGGTGAAGTGGTCGTACATGTTGCAATGCACGCAGTATCTGCAGGCGATTCCCACTGGATGGTGATAAGTACAAGTAGGGCATGCCTGGTGAGGACCAGTACGCACGCTTAGCCGGTGGTGCGTTGGTAACAGGTGCCGCTACTTGGCGATGTTGAGGCTGCGGTTGAGTAGGAACTGATTGGAGCGGGGTAGCAGTGGTGACAGCGCAATTTTTGCTACTGTTGTTGTTGTTCTTCCTCTTGCGACGAGGGGACTGCGGAGCGACGGTGGTTTCAGCGGTTGCGGCAGTGGTAGCTTGATGCAGATTCTTGGAAGCTTTATCCCAGTACCCAGTTTTGACTCGCTTGTCGTTGATCTCAGTGGCGAGCAGATAAGTTTCTTCAATTGTTGTCGTCTTTGCAGCTTGAACGAAATCAGCCACGTAATCCGAAAGAGCACGGATATACTTCTTGATGGTGATTTCGGGTGTCTTAACTTGATCCGGACAAATTATGCTTAGCTGCTTGAAGTGAGCAGTTAAAGCAGCATTGTCACCATCCTTCTACTTGATATGCCAGAACTCGTCCTCAAGCTTTTGGCACTCGTGGGGAGGGCAGAACTCTTGCATCATAATGTCCTTCAACTCATCCCACGTCAAACCGTAAGCTACATCATTTCCGTGTTTGTTTCTCTCGGCCGTCCACCAATCTAGTGCTCGGGATTGGAAGACGCCGGTGGCGTTAAGAGTGCGTAGATCATCAGGACAACCACTCTGGCCCAGGGTGACTTCGATCGAATCAAACCATTGGAACATGGCCGTAGGCACATCTTCGCCGGTAAATTCTTTCGGGCCGCAAGCTTTGAACTGCTTGAAGCTTAAGACAGCTTTTGGCGAATCAGTTCGGGATTCTTCAGAAGACTTGCTAGCATTCTCGTTTAGGTTGCTAACGATCTGAGGGATAACTTTCGCTATCTGCTTAGCGACGAGAGCAGCAATGCGTTTGTCTTTCTGGTTTCGGCGAGCAATTCGAGAGTGAAGGGATCCAGATGACGACATTGTCTGCAACAGACATCGCCACAGGACTCAAACACAATATAATCGAATCTTTCCTCACAATGTACTACTACTAAAGCTCAGGAACACAATTGACCATACAAACACATACGCACAAAATCACATAAGCATATAATCACAGAACACATAAGTACGTAGGTGCACGTAAGCACGTAAAGCGCAGAAGCACAAGAGGCAGTCAGAATACAGAAACCTATCATTCAAGTTCGCGCGCGTTCAAGAATAGCGATTGCGATTAGCGAGTACACAGCGAGTAACATAGCATGCGTTCATCCACAAGTAGTAACGATTTGTTAACGTGTTGAGATAGATGTGCAGTGCGAGTCGTGTGTGTCGATCAAAGAAAAAAGCGAATACATCACCAAATTTGAAACATAAAAACATATAAAATCACATAAAACACATAAAATCTTCATAAAAGCGACAAATATCAGAGTCAGCAGTTACGGGCTCATAATCGAAACACATAAAATCAGCGATTTACGAGCTTGAAATCGGGGATAGATTGTCTAAGGCTAGATAGACGTCGACTACCCAAAGTGATTCGACTATTCACAAGGACTTTTGGTACTCACTTTGCTTTCGGGACTATGCTCTCACCTCGATTTGGGCGAAGGCACGCATCCTTCCAGTTACAGTGTGACTTCAAGTCGTTAGAGTCCGTCGAGACTTTGGTGAGAGTTTTATAAAAACGAAATACGGATCGGAACAAGTCGTCAAGGTTCGGGTTTCACCCCTGTCTTAACAACTTCGTTCCTGTTTTCATAAAATAGGGAAGAAAACCTGCGTTAAAGTATGGATTTCACTCCTGTTTCAATGCAAATTCTCCTGTTTATAGATGAAAATGCGGGTCGAACAAGCAATTTAGTCGAGAGTTTGCGGTTTTCACACCTAATCTCGACCTGATCACTTGTTCATTTGAAAGTAGTGTGTAGTGATAATGTAGTGTTCAGCGAGAATAGCGAGATATAGCAAGAAAGCTCATACAAAACCCCTACAAGGTATGCACAAGTCGGTCTGTTGGTACTTAGACTTTAGACTAGGTCGTTTCTAAGACATCGACCCGGACTAGGTCGAGTCTTGCCTAATTCCCTATAGTTATGGCTCTGATACCAATCTGTCACACCCCAACCGATGACGGAAACATCGGGGCGCGGCACTGAGCGAAACAGATTGTCCTGGAGATATCCATAACAACTAATATTACCGAATATTTGACGTTAAGTCCCATACCAAAACATACTCAGCAAAATAATTATTACAGACATAAAATCTCAAAGACATTAAATTGTTTCGACAACTCAGATTTAAATAAATTGTTTGTTTGTTTCTAGACTCTTCCTAACTCGATTCCACATAGCAAGCATCCTAGCAGATAGTATCCTAAACACCTGTCACATACGTTAAAATAATATCCAGAACGCATAATTCGAGTTGCGAATGTGATTGCGATGCGGTAAACGATAAAGCGATAAAACACGCAATAAATATCAATTAATCCTCGATTATTAACATGTACTCCACATAATACAACTAATGCGATAAAATAAATAGACTAACTACAAGTCAAAGAAGTCAAAACAGTAGTTGAGCAAGGAGTGACAGGTCGCAATTAGCAATCTTTTCTTCCTTTGACTTCAATGTTGACTTTGACTTTGATTTCCGAAACACGGGGTGTTACAATGTGTTTCAGGGAGAAATGGGGATTATTACGGTGTTTTGGAGAAAACGACCGTGTAGATTTAAAAATGCTTAAATCTAAAGTTGGGATGAATTTGCTTGATCTCAAGAGAATAAGTATCGGATATTGGCTTATGTCTCGGTGGGGACTTCGGGGAATTCGTACAACATAATATATTAAATTTATCAGTATTAGTAGGATATATATATTGTTCATGAGGCAGGCAATATAGATGGCCCATTATGGGCGCATGCGCAAATATTGTTGTTTAATCATTTAAGTATTGAACGCGTGGAATTGTTGGTAGATATATCCGGTTGACCACCCCTCGTGACCGGTAGCTCCGTGTCAAGTCAAACGACGAATTGATGTTCTATTATAGTCTAGCTTTGATTATACCTTCATTGTTAATATATATTTCATAATGTCTTGCAAACTTACGAATCCAAACATGTGATGCTATCAATTTAATATGTAAACTTGAGAAGATGCTTTTGGTCGAAGGTTTTTGGGAAACGCTTGCGACGGCTGACCCTTGGATTTTTATTAAGGAAATAAATTAACTTTCATAAATTATATGGATGTTTTGATAATAAACACATAATTAGAAAGTTTTCCCTGGATCAAATTATTTAAAATTTGGATATGTGAACTCACCCTCCTTTGTGTTGACACTTGATTTTAACGTGTTCTTCAGGTACTTGAGTTCGGCTTCGAGAATTATGGCGTATCTTGTGGTTGTTGATTCATGTTTGGTTTGATAATGTTTTGGACAACTTTTAAAACAAATTTGGGACCTATGTAATAAGATCCATAAGGATCAAAACAAATTAACTGTGATGTGGTTGTGACGTACTTTTAAACTTTAAGTTTAAAAAATTATGTTTTAATTAAGTTGAATGTCCAACATTAACAATGCATCGTTCAGCAAGATATTTATGGGCACCAACTTCCGTCACCACTACGTTTTATATTCTGCTGTGACGTTTTTGTGGTGTGACACAAGTCATATCTACTTTACCTTATCCCACGAGCGTTAGGAGTGTTAGGTCATTTCTAGGTCATGCGGTTTTTTATAGAAGGTTTATAAACTATTTAGTGACATAACGAAACCATTGTGTAATTTGTTGCTAAAAGACCAACTGTTTGATTTTAACAAAGATTGTCAAAATTCCTTTAATGTTTTGAAAAAGAAATTGGTTGAAGCCCCAATCTTGCAATCACCGAATTGGTCTTTACCATTCGAAATTATGTGTGATGCAAGTGACTATGCAGTAGGGGCCGTGTTTGGTCAAATGGTAGAAAAGAAAACGGTTGCTATATACTATGTGAGTAAGACTCTTTCGGATGCTCAATTGAATTACACAACTACCGAGAAAGTTGTATATGCGTTGGATAAATTCCGAGCTTACATATGGGGTAACAAATTGATTATTTATTCTGACCATACTACTGTTAGGTACCTCATGGAGAGGAAAGATGCGAAGCCGTGGTTGATTCGATTGATTCTTTTATTACAAGAGTTTAACCTAGAGATACGGGACAATAGGGGTAGTGAGATTGTGGTCGTGGACCACTTGTCCCGGTTGTTAGTAGAGGAGGGTTCTTCCCGTGTAGAAATCAACGAGACTTTCCCAGATGATCATATTTTGAAAATTTCAGTATTACCTTGGTTGGCTAATATTGTTAGTTATTTGGTAACAAGTGACTTACCGGCTCATTGGGATCAAAGAAAGAGGTTGCATTTTCTCTCTCAGACCAAGTACTACACGTTGGAAGAATCGGATTTATTCAAGATATGTCTAGATCAAGTCGTAAGAAGATGCATACCGGACGACGAGATCCAGAGTGTCTTGACGCACTTGCATTCATTTTCTTATGGGAGGCATTTTGGTGGTCACAGAACGGGGCACAAAGTGCTCAATAGTGGGCTTTATTGGCCCACTATTTTTAAGGATGCTTTCAACTTTGCTAAAAATTGTGTCGAGTGTTCAAAAGTTGGGGGGTATCTCAAAGCGGGATGAGATGCCCATGCAACTGATTCTCATTGTTGATATTTTCGACGTGTGGGGGATTGATTTCATGGGCCCATTCCTGAATTCGCATGGAAACTTGTATATTTTGGTGGCGGTCGACTATGTGTCTAAATGAGTCGAAGCGATTGCCACCAAAATAAACGACCATACCGTAGTTTGTAACTTTGTGCAAACCAATATTATTTCTCGATTTGGGGTTCCCGAGTGATCATTAGTGATGGGGGATCTCACTTTAAGAATTATAATTTTGGAAAATTGTTGAAACGGTATGGTGTTGACCATCGAATTGCTACCCCTACCACCTTCAAACGAATGGTCAAGTGGAAGTGTCGAATAGGCAAATCAAAGAGATTTTGCAAAAGACAGTTCGACCGGACCGTAAGGATTGGTCAACGAAGTTGAATGATGCCTTATGGGCCTACCGAAT
The DNA here is from genome assembly GCA_030545235.1 of Helianthus tuberosus. Taxonomy (NCBI): domain Eukaryota; kingdom Viridiplantae; phylum Streptophyta; class Magnoliopsida; order Asterales; family Asteraceae; genus Helianthus; species Helianthus tuberosus. The sequence continues at coordinate 26,939 of JARYGA010060654.1, forward strand.
GACGCATAAAACACCTATAGGTACTACACCTTACCGCTTAGTTTACGGTAAAAATTGTCACTTATCGGTTGAACTTGTACATCGTGTATTTTGGGCTATTAAGGAAGTTAATGTGAAGTATGACGATGCAGGTAAAGAGCGGAAGTTGAAGTTATGTGAATTGGAGGAGCTACGGGAAGAGGCATATGAGTGTGCTTCGAAGTACAAGGATGGCATGAAGCGAGCACATGATGCCAAGTTAACGATGAAGGAGTTTGTTGTGGGCCAAAAGGTTTGGCTCTACAATTCAAGGCTCAAGTTCTTCCCCGGGAAGCTTAAGAGTAAGTGGAGGAAATTTGGGAGATGTTACTATCGAGGACCCGAAGGATGGGTCAAAGCAAACGGTGAATGACCATCGCCTTAAACCGTTTCTCGGTTGTAATGAAGAAAAAGAATGTGCAAACATGGAGTTGGTAAGCTTCTTGGCGAGCGTTCCAACGTACAAGGTCAATTAAGAATCGGTAACACTCTTGTTGAGTTTTGTATATTTTCATTGTTTGGTCCATTAGTGTTCTTTGTGTTATCATTTTCGTTTCGTACTAACGCCTTGATGTGTGAAGTTCCAGACATCACGAACGGGTCATGAAGATGTAAGGTATGTCTTAGACTTGTTGTGTGTATTGGGGACAATACACGGCTTTTCGGGGGGTGGTAGAATCGTTAAAGGATTATTTGTTATAGATATAAAACCCATAAAAAATTACAAAAAGATTTTTAATAATTTTTAGGAATTTTTCTAGCCTAGGTTCCTTTTATCGAATCTGCTTGTTTTTGCCCATATTTTCCTAAAAAAACCATGGTTGCAAAAATCGCGACTAGCCGGCGATTAATCGCTGACTAGTCGCTAGTCGCCCATCAACTGAGTAATTTTCAGCTAATCAGTAAAAAAAATCGCTAGTCGGCCTAGTCGGCCCTAATCGGCCCTAATCGCGACTAGTCGGTCGGGAAAAATCGGAAAAAATCGGGAAAAAACAAAAAAAAAATCGGAAAAAATCAGAAAAAAACACATATTCCGGCCAAAACCTCCCAGATTCCGGTCAAAACTTGTCCACTTAAAAAAAAATTACGTATAAAAATATATGTATATATGTATAAAAACTTAAAATTATACATAAAAAGTCCGATCCGATTAATCCCGATTAATCCCGAGTAGTCACTAGTCCCTACCTCACCGACCCGCTAGCGACTAGCGAGTTCTCCAACCTTGAAAAAAACTAAAAAAATAAAAATTAAAAAAAAATTGATAACAGGCTAAGTGTCGGCGACGGGGCATCAAGCCGTCGCCGACAGCTTGTGTAGAGTAGCGTCGAGTGTGTGTCTTGCGTAGACAGTGGTTTAGAGCGTCAGAGGTATTATTCAGAACCAAGGGGCGTCGGCGACGGGTCCCCAAGCCGTCGCCGACGGTATCGTTTTTATCAGCCGACGCTGATTGTTGTTTAGTGATGCATCTCGAACCAAACACCTCCAAAACCCCTTTTTTAGTGACCCGATAGCACTTTTGACCACGCATTCGACCCGGGACATTAAACTTAAAAAATCTTGCTCAACGGTTTAGCATTTTTTGGTTATAAAATATATAAATTCAAAATGAAATAATCGTGGAAGATGATTTTGGGTGAGAGTGAGGTGTGGTTCAAAAGCAGATTGCATGAGAGATCAGCACGTGGAAAAGTATAATGTATATAATTTTGGAGGTATTAAAAAAACATTGACCACGTGCCACCACACCGACAAGAGTGACAAATAATAAACCCAATATTCGTTTGATTAATAATATATGAAATATAGTATGTTAGTAGTCTCGCTATTCTATGTAGCTCAAAACATTTGTTGATTTTTTCTTTGAATAAAAAACCAACTTTAATTTGTTAAGTGGAATTTTTTTTAACTGCCAACAAAATCAATCCCAAGCACTTTTGAGGCATCTATTGGACCAAACGGAGTACTTCGAAAGTAACCCGAGTCCATCACCAATTCTGGGGAAAACCTGGTAACCCATCCGCCCATAGACACGACAGTGAAATTACCGGTAAAACATGTTTGGCTCAAGGATCGAACCTAGGTTTCCCTAGGTCTCCTATCATTGCCCACCAACACCTTACTCTGCACCAAGTGGGAGTTGAACTTGTATCTCTCAACAGAAATACAAGAATTCCACCACTTGATGTAGAGATCATCGACAATTTGTTAAGTGAAATGAGCTTAAACTTACGTATGACTAATGTTAACTAAATTTATCAAACTTTTTCTTTTTCTAAAAAAACGGAAAACTGAACCGTTTGTAACTAAATGTGATGAGTTATTAAAAAAAAAAAAACTAAAACCTAAACATAAGCAATAAGCAATAAGTTAAGCTTTAACTCATCTGAATGGAATCAACTCATAAAGGTGATGAGTTATATAAAGAAAAACTAAAACCTAGACATAAGCAATAAATTTAGCTTTAACTTATCTGAATGAAATCAACTCATAAAGGTGATGAGTTATATAAAAAAACTAAAACCTAGACATAAGCAATAAGTTCAGCTTTAACTCATCTGAATGAAATCAACTCATAAAGGTGATGAGTTATTAAAAAAAAAAAAAAAAAAAACTAAAACCTAAACATAAGCAATAAGTTCAGCTTTAACTCGTCTGAATGGAATCAACTCATAAAGGTGATGAGTTATATAAAAAAACTAAAACCTAAACATAAGCAATAAGTTAAGCTTTAACTCATCTGAATAGAATCAAGTCATAAAGGTGATGAGTTATATAAAGAAAAACTAAAACCTAGACATAAGCAATAAGTTCAGCTTTAACTCATCTGAATGAAATCAACTTATAAAGGTGATGAGTTATATAAAAAAACTAAAACCTAGACATAAGCAATAAGTTCAGCTTTAACTCATCTGAATGGAATCAACTCATAAAGGTGATGAGTTATATAAAAAAACTAAAACCTACACATAAGCAATAAGTTCAGCTTTAACTTATCTGAATGGAATCAACTCATACTTATCACGAGTGATCGCTATTCGCTAGTGTATAATGATGTCCTAAAACTAGGGAGGGGAATGGGTCGATGAGATGGGTATCGATAATCCCAGTTCTCCGACCCGATTATAAAACAAAACGGCTTTTCATATATATCATGTTATTAAGTACACCTACCTGCAGGTATTGGGTATGCCTTAGTTTAGGGCATGTTTGGCTAAGCTTTTTTAAACAACTTATTGACTTATTGCTTTTGGAAAAGTCAGTATAAAGTGACTTATTGGCTTTTCTTCTAACCTACGCCCTCATTGTCAAACATCATTTTGTAACTTATGACTTTTTAAAAATCTAATAAATAATAAGTTGTTTCAAAAAACTTAGCCAAACATGCCCCTTTAAAATCGATGTAGACGCCCTTTAACAAAAGCTAGACCTTTAACTTAACTAATCTCTAATAATTATAAAATTTTAATTATTTTAAGATTTAAGAATTTCAACATATTATTTATTATAAAAGTCCAATATTAATATATTCTCTTTTTTTTAACGGCAAATTTCTCTTATTCTTGTCGTCTATAGGACTTGAATTCAAGACATACTTCTCCTAAGGTGTTTAAAGGTTTTGTCTTTGCCAATGAACCACCACCTTATTGGTATTAATATATTCTCTTTAATACGAGTAACGGGTTCAGTAAACGAAAACAAAATATAGTTCCAGTTCATCAATTTTAAGCTTTAACAGTTACCGGATAAGGTTGGCCACAGGTATTATTTGTCATTTTAACCCTTCCAACACTTCTATATATACCCGCACATTTCTCATTTAAAAAAAAATTGTGTTCACAACCTTTCTCCGTCAAATTGACCTGCTAATCGCCGGAAAAAAATGGTTGTATCGGTGCCGTTGACTGATCCGACGACTCAGCTGAACTTACCACCCGGGTTCCGGTTTTACCCGACCGACGAAGAGCTCATGGTGCAGTACCTGTTTCGCAAAGTCGCCGGTGCTGATTCTCCGCTTTTGATAATCGGAGAAGTTGAATTGTATAAGTTTGATCCATGGGAATTACCGAGTAACTGTTTTGATCATACATATTAGTTGTTTTGTTGTTGCATTTTGATTACATTTTTTAATTTAATTAATAGTTGTTTCTTTCTTGCATTTTGATTACATTTTAATTTAATTTAATTAATGCATTAGGTAAGGCGATGTTTGGAGAGAAGGAGTGGTACTTTTTTAGCCCGAGAGATCGGAAGTATCCGAACGGGACTCGACCCAATCGAGTCGCTGGGTCGGGTTATTGGAAGGCCACCGGAACCGATAAGGTGATCATGTCAGGGACGCAGAAGCTCGGAATTAAGAAGGCGTTGGTGTTCTATGTTGGTAAAGCTCCAAAAGGGTCCAAAACGAACTGGATCATGCATGAATATCGGTTATCAGAGTCCTCAACTAAGGACAACAGTGGCTCACGGGTACGTAGTCCTGATGGTATTTACAAGAGTGGTCTCGACATTTTTATGTGCGTAAAGCTAATTCTAAAATCAGGACGCTAATTTCTTCTCTTAGAATCATGACACAAAAAGCATGATGGCCCGTATTTATTATTTTTTATTACTTATTTACACTTGAGCCGTAACTAACTGCTACTCAGTCTAAACGGCGAAACTTCTCTATATAACATAGAAACGGCTGAAAAATCGACAATTAAAAAATATTAAAATCAAACCATCTCTCTCAACTAATGTTACAAAATTTAGATCTATTACTAATCCAATCTTTTGTTTTTCATTCTGGCAGTTGGATGATTGGGTGCTATGTCGGATCTACAAGAAAAATTCAAGCACTGAGAAGACGATTTCCAGTAGTCCGACCACCGAGCTGAGCCACAGCTCTCCGGCAATGTCATCTTCGTCCAACGTCCTCGATTCATATCCGGACGACAAGTTTCTCAACATTCCAACCAACGAACAAGATCAAAAGAGCGACGTCTGGATGAGTGTAGGTGCATTCGCTTATCCAAATCTGATCAACAACAACAACCCGCTGAATTCGACTTCCGTTGATCCGACATTCGACACGCAGATGAAGTTTGTTAAGTCGCCGGACGATGAAGTTCAAACCGGAATCCGAAGTCAAAGGATGGAAAACTCCAGTTATCTGATTTCACCGGGTTTACTCAACACAACCGACCCGTTTGCGATTCGGTACCCGACCCAACAGAGCACCTCGGGTTATGAACCGTGAAAATGTAACCGCAAAAGAAAGTTGTTAAATAAGTCGATGGTGTGAAATGTAAATAGGTGGTTTTTTTGGGGGGTGGGATGTAAATATTAGAAGCTTGGTGAGAAATATATAATGAGTTTGGTTTAGGATGAGTGGTATAATATGGATCGTTAAGAGTACAATCTCCTGTTACTTTTTCTAATTTTGTGTTCATATATAACTAGTAAGATTTCCATTGCGTTTTGTGGCGGGATTTCAGTCGGTATTGGTTGTTTAATTATAGTAATAGTACAATACCGGTACTTGGTATAACAATCAATATGATTTTACATTATTCGAAAATCATTAAAACGAATGTTCATACCGGTTCAGGTGTTGTTCGGTTCATCAAGGTAAAGAACCAAATATATCAACTAAATCTGACATGTTAGAATAGAACTTTCATCAAATCGTAGTACAACTAAGCATATCACAACAGTATATTCGTAATTTTATAAAACGTTATATTACATTACCAAAAAATAGAACTTTCTATCGAATCATAGATATTGATAAGCATGTCGCAATGGTAGATTCTAAGTTGAATAGAACGTTATATTACATTACTAAAACATAAAACTTTGATAACATGTATGTTTGTACTTCGACCACTTGTACATTGCTACTCACAACTTGATTTTAAGTAAAAATTTAGATGTAGACATTATTAAATATAGATGTATCACAACGGCATACCCAAAACTTTATCCAACATTATATTTAAAAGGTATAAGCGAAAAAAAAAATTGTTAAAAGTTATTGTAATAATAAAGTATTTATCCAACATTATATTTAAAAGGTATAAGCGAAAAAAAAATTGTTAAAAGTTATTGTAATAATAAAGTATTAGGGTAATTTTGTTAAACATTAACCAAGTTTTTCATATGTTTCTCTAAAGTTATTTAAACTTTTTTTTAAGTAACTCAAATTTCATATCTTGTTCTAATTTTGTGTAATTAGTAGGTTACCAAGTTACCTTGATGATGTGTCAGGTAACATTCTATTTTATTTATGCATATGTGGATTACAATAATAATGGCATGGCTTTTCAATTAAAAAGGTTAAATTAGAAAATGCAATGTTTTAATTAAAAAAATAAATTTCTTTTTTCTTTAGCCTTAGAAAATAACAATTCCGTTAAACCTTTTTTTTTATTCATCAAAGGGAAAATTACCAAACTAGCATTTGACCAAGATTCTTTTAAAAAATGGCAACCTCCTGCGTCCAGAGACTCTTCCGCCATGCGATGCGTCTGTGCGTGTGGAAGTGACACCTGTCCATTTCTTCGGAAGAAGCGGCGGCCGACGCATCAAAGCCTAAAAGGTGGTTGATGTGTCCGGTGACGGCGCTTGGTATTGGCCTGGAGGCGGCTAGAGATATGTGGCTCTGATGGCTCGGCTCGACGCATCATTATGGCTTGAGACGCATCAGCTTTTTTTTTTTTAAATTGGATGAA